>JAHREE010150369.1:55923-88708 GCA_033628505.1 Tringa tobata | reverse complement strand
TAATGGAAAAACCAAAGAACTCCGGAATTGCTTTCGATACCTGTGGAAAATTCCTTTTGATAATTGTAACGACAACAAAATTTCAGATCCTTTGCCAAAGCTTACTTAGGTCTTAAAATGTGATATTTATGAATCATCTGGCTTTCTGACAGCTCTGTGTTTCCCAAACGTGTTTTACCTGCGGCCTCAATCTGCTGGTGGTGGCTCCGTGGACAAACCTCCTGTCACCGCCTTCGTTACGCATTTCCTTCCCCATCACACACACAAATTAGCACTGTTTCGCTAATCACTGCACCTGGAGGTGTTATGCATTGAGGCAAAAAAACCATTCAAAATATTCTGGCAATGCCCACAATTTATCCGAATGCTAACCTGGGCCCAACAAACAAACCTCACTTCTAATATTCCATTTATACTGGACCTGCCCAGCGCCTGTACTCAGTTAGCATTTTGAGACATGGCGCATCGTCAAGATTTCCTAGCACTTAAGGGAAAAACAAGCAATTACAACTGTACAAACAGCAAGGAATGTATCTCCTGTAACGGAACGGAGATTACCAGCCCCTCCACTGGCTCTTTAGCACAGATTTGTCTAATCCTCACTGCTCCCAGTGCTCCATCTGGGGATGATTAGACGGAGAGGATCTAAAATATAAAGTGAAGAAGCCAGCAGCTTATCCGACAGTTTTCCAGCCCAATTAGAGCCTAATACAGAGTTATTTGTATCAACACATCTATTATTATTAAGTCAGCAAAGTCTGTTGCTCTATAGTAGTTAATTCAAAAAGTCAAAGCGCTTTTCTATGGATACTGCTGTTACCGTTTCTTATTAGAAACTGAAATTTTCATCTAAGTTCAGGATCAGGCATGACCAGTGTTGGTATCCACGAAGATACTCAATTTTCAAGGTTTTCAAACAGATTTAGCTGCTGCCTCCAGACGCAGGGAGCAACTGCACCCACCCTCGCCCCGCTCCCGCGGGGGACAGGCGACTTTCTCCTGCCCCTGGACAGACAGACAGACCAACCAAATAAAATAAATCATGATAAACTATTGCCCCTCATAACAGCAGGATTTTAGTGACACACTAGCCTTTTACTGCCATGCAATCAGGAACATTTTATCATCTCAAATTGGAGAAAAAAAAAAAACAACATGAAAATTGGAAAAAACTTGCACGCTTC
Organism: Tringa tobata; assembly: GCA_033628505.1. Taxonomy (NCBI): domain Eukaryota; kingdom Metazoa; phylum Chordata; class Aves; order Charadriiformes; family Scolopacidae; genus Tringa; species Tringa tobata. The sequence continues at coordinate 87,524 of JAHREE010150369.1, read as the reverse complement.
ATTGCAATGAAGGGGACGAGTTGCTTCAAGCTGGATAACCCAGTCTGAGCCCTGCTTTCAACAGGAGGTGGGGCTAGATGATCTCCACATGTCCCCTGCAAACGCGATTTTTCCAGGAATCCACTGTGCGACACCCTAAGGCGGTGCGCGATGGAGCTGGGGGAACACACCACACCTCTTCGTGCTGGTCCTAGACACAAGCACTGGTTTTCTTAACTCCTGCATACGCTGCACGCTTTAAAAAGCATTTGTCAGCCTGTATTAATTTAAAAAAATAATCTAGTATAGCTCAAAGAGTAATTGAAATCTAAATTAGACAGAAAAAGTATTTTTTCTAAGATGCTCGGAGGGTGTTCCCTTGTTCTGTGCTGCAAACGATGGGTTTATCCACGTTTCTTTCCCCGGAGGCACAGGGACCAGCCCGCCAGTCCCAGCCTCTGCCAAGGGCTCTCAGGAGACTCTGGAGGTGCCTCTGTTTTTCTAGTAAATCTAGTACACGACATCACTACAAAACTCGAGGTGAAATTAGTTGTATATCAGATTTTCATGCCGTATCAGGCAAACCAGTTAGCAAGGACTGCTGCTGCAATTATGACCCATTTATTGTACAGTCTAATAAATCTACTTGCTTTCCAGCTGGATTAAGCCATTAAACCCCTCACTAATGGCACAAACAGTAACTCCGAAAACTGGCTGCTGCTTACGGAGGCATCACGCTGCCTCTTTCCAAGCTATCAAGTATTATATTGTTACCACACAGATTAATGAAGCAAAAGATGAAACCATTCCATCAGTTTCCCTCGTATTTCGGCTCTGAAATTGATGCCCGAGCAGGTCTCAAGGCAGCGGCATTAAGGGCTGTGAGAAGACCCTCAGGAGGAGCCTCACCATGTTATTCCAGGGAGCAGAGCTCTGTCCTGGGGCAGGACCAGAGAGCCCACGGCATCCCTGGGTTACAGCACCATTTCTGGGTGGCACTGGCCATGGCTGTGACTGCAACTCTCACAGAATCCCAGAATGGTACGGGGTTGAAAGGGACCTCTGGAGACCACCCAGTCCAACCCCCGGCCAGAGCAGGGTCACCCAGAGCAGGTCCCACAGGAACGTGTCCAGGTGGGGTCTGAATATCTCCAGAGAAGGAGACTCCACCACCTCTCTGGGCACCCATTTCCAGGGCTCTGCCACCCTCAAAGTCAAAAAGTTTTTCCTCATGTTGAGATGGAATTTCCCATGTCCCAATTTGTGCCCGTTGCCCCTTGTCCTGTCCCTGGGCATCACTGAGAAGAGCCTGACCCCATCCTCTTGCCCCCCACCCTTTAGCTGTTGCTCAGCATCAATGAGATCCCCTCACAGTCTGCTCTTCTCCAGCTGAACAGTCCCAGGTCCCTCAGTCTTTCCTCAGCACAGAGATGCTCCAGCCCCTCGTCATCTTCGTAGCCTCCACTGGACTCTCTCCAGCAGTTCCCTGTCCTTCTTGAACTGGGGGGCCCAGAACTGGTCCCAGTGCTCCAGATGTGTCCTCCCCTCCTTCCACCTGCTGGCCACACTCTTCTGAATGTACCCCAGAAGACCATTGGCCTTATTGGCCACAATTGGCATGTTGATGGCTCGTGGTCAACTTTTTGGCCACCAGGATTCCCAGGTCCCTCTCTGCAGAGCTGCTTTCCAACAGGTCAGCCCCAAACCTGCCCTCTCCTGGATGCTACTGCTCCCACCTTCTGCTCCAACTATTTTTGTGCACAGGCCTTAGAGCTGTGTAGAACAATGTAAAATGCCCCATTTCCAACTATTTGTCCCCATAAAGTACAAACCCAACAACAAACCCAAACAGGGGACACCCCTTACTTACACCTTTTTCCTTTACAGTGCTGTTTGGTGAGATGCGATGGGTGGATGGTCAGGAAAGGTCTCACTGTGGGTTAATCATTCAGAGCAAGCAAAAAACAGCAAAAAAAAAGGCAACTGCAGGCAGCACCTGCTGCTTTGTGGGCACAGACACATCATGGACTCCATCCCTCCGTGCAGCCTGGCTGGCAAAAACGAGCCATTGGGTGGGTTTGTTCCTCTGGGTCGCTAATAACTTCCTCATAACCAGGCATCTGATCCCAGCCCTGAAGAAGAAAAAAGCAGACTTTTGCATCAAGAAAGTAAGAGCGAGCAGAAGTCCTTCCTCGCTCCTCTCCCTCCTGTCACCCTTGTCCCTGCAGCAGCCGGAGGGTTTCTGGGCAGTGGGCACCCAGGGGGATGCTCCAACTCCCCCCAAGAACAGTAGGGTTCATAAGAGTACAATTTGACCAGTTATTCACATTAATAAGCCACATGCTTTTACCAAAGTGAAATACCTTGATTAACACCGCTTTTATCCCTAAAAGCAGCTTGGGCAGTATCTCTGTTACCAGCATCCCCAGTCCTGCAGTCTCCACACACATCACATTTAATCATCGGCTCTGGCACCGATGACATTATCGTGTCAGCTCCTATTTGTTACTGACTTATTAAAAAAAGAGAAGCATTTTATACTGATGACAGAGAGTGGCAGAATCTTCAGTGACTATCAGTCCCCGTCCCCTCTCTGGCACACACGTGCCATGGAAGTGTGGGCACCCACCGACCAGCACTGCAACTCTCTGGCTTTCCCAAACTATAAGCATTTGAGTCCAGAAAGTGATTTTATTTTTTTTGTCCAAAAGTTACTTTAACTGCTTATTGTAATGAGAACATTTAACAGCTACAATTACAGCTGGGATCCTCACAACACATCGTATCCCCAGATACCCAGGGACCAGCTCCCTTACGCACAATAACTGTGCAAACGTGAAGACGACACACATTTTTTTTTTTGGCAGCACTATCTCTAATGGACCAATACACTGATTTATATCCTAGAACAACTTTGCTGACAGAAAGCCTGCCAGCTGGTTAAATCGTTATAACCTTTATCTTAAAGGTGGGAAGGTATTTTACATTTAAGCCACACTCAAGGAATAGTCAAACTATAAGGGAAAGGAGGCCAGCGCGGAAAGGCAAATTCCTTTAATGCGAGGACTGATCCATTCCAGAGGCAGCAATCTAAATTTTGATCATGGCACTGGAAAGAAGATAAGCCCCGTAACTCATGGTCTATTTAGCCTTAAGAAGTCAGAACACATCGACTTTGGAAATCCCTTTCTGCAGCTCAACGTTAGGCACGTACACCTCTAAGGTTGGTGAGACACCAAAAAAAGCAGAGTTTTCCCCTCCTGCTTCTCTTTTCACGGCACAGCGAACAGCTATCAAACCTACACTCCTGCAGTAAACTCTGGAGGGTCTTTTAGAGGAAAAAAAAATAAATAGCCCTACCTGCTTTTCAAGGCATAGATACAGGATTTCCAACCTAATTCTAGGCCAGATTTATGAATTATACAAAAACCATCAGTATTTAAGGTGCACACACCACAACAACACAGGATAAAGCATCGTGAGGTTATATATCTTTGCATGTCTACAGCTCAGAGCAACAGGACTTAAAGAATAACATCAACCCTGTGCTTAACAAAACAGCTTTAACCAAAGAAAAAAAGCCATGTCTTCTTTTAGCAGCCCGATACTGTTGCCTGCTTTGGGATAAGTTCTGCACATCACAGGTGGCTACCCCAGTCCAGCCCGGGGAAGTCACCTGGGTCTCTTGTTTACTGCTTACCTTATGCCAAAAAAAAAGCAAAGCCTGAAGCTTGGTTTCCCTCATTTGTGCAAAGAGGGGGTGACATCAAAAGCCCCCTCTCTGCCACAGCCCATTCCACACGTGTTTTCCCTGGAAACAAATGGCAAGTGAACGCACAACCCAGGATCCAAATGAGATTTTTTGCCCTTGCTTTTACATTTTACTCATCAGAAAGGCTTGGCAGTTGGCTCCTGGGGTCCCGTAGGCAAGAGCAACTACATTCCCAACTAAATTCTTCCACCGAAGGACACGATGCCCTCACCCAGGCGTGACATTGAGCTGTCTCCTTCGCTTTCCTAATCAACTGGGAAATAACAGCTGGAAATACCCAGCAGCTGAAGCAGCACCAGCCTTCTTCATTCTGAAAAAAGCTGTTTATCTGTTTTGCCCTCAGCATACGCTCTGGGAGACCTTTGACACGAACAGAAAAGGCAAAATCTTTTACCCCAGTGCCAAGAGAGCTCAGTGCCCCCGACCCCCGTAGACCTCCTGTTCAAATTCACTTTGAACTTCCCATTTCTTCCTCACCAACTTCCCCCTCTAGGAATTTCCACTGTAAAAAAATTCCTGATTATTTCAAACATCATCATTTTCTTCCTGCCGTTAAGCAGCCCGACGTGCAACCAACGTGCCAGTGGGGCAGCCGGGGCGGTGGTTTCCTTCCCGAGGGGGTTTGGCAGAGGGTGACAGAGGGGACAGGGATGGCAGGCACTTCTGCTGCCAACTCATTACACTGCCGACAAGAATTCCATACCAAGCCAGCTCCAAATTACAACTGGGACAGCTGGCAAGTGTCCGGCGTGCCTGCTCGCAGGCAGCCCTCGAGTAAAAATAGAAGAGCCCTCCTCCTTCAAATGCTGTCACCATTTAAAAGGAGTGGGCACGAGGCTCTGGAGAGGACACACACCGTAAGAATTACACGGTTTCTATCAAGCAGATAAACTTTGGTAAACATGGACCAACATCTCCCCGGAAAGCTCAAACCCCCCCAGGAAGCCCAAAACCTCCCAGTTTTGGTTCACTGATGGTTACAGTCGTTAGTGGCCCAAAGCAGTGGCGATGGTACTCGTACATCCCCTCAAGGTACAACCTCAGTTGCTTTGTCTTCCACTACGCAAAAAGCAGAGGTCAAGGAATTAACGAGAAATAAACAAAATCTGGCTTAAATTAGAGGAACTGGCTAAAAATGCCTCATTTTTCCTGCTTAGCAAACCCTGCCGCTCAGTACAGATGGTTTTCCGAGAAGGACCTACTGACAGGAGTTACTCAATTGCAGAAATAAAGGTTTCAGTGAAATTCTGCTGCTTCAACTATTTCTGAGGATAATGACCCGGGCAACAATAAGCAACGCCACTTAAAAACTTCAATAAAGGATTTTGCCACAAAGTTGTGAAGCTTTGATTATAATTTTTTTCTGGGTATTTCCTCATCGTGTTCACATTGAGAAAAACCACAGAAAATACTTTTCCTCGAAGTCCATCAGGGAATATGTTAGCAGTGGCTGAACCTATCAGTACACAGAAACTGAGCAGCGCCTGTGCGTGGCCCTGCTCCTGAAATAATGCTTCCCAAGGGTCTGTTAATGAGATTATACACACCAGGGAACAGTGTCCGAGCTGGAGGTGATGGGGACCAGGGTCAAGCAGAAGAGCATCTTCTCTGGGATCCTCGAGCCGCCTGTTTCTGGGAAAAGGAGCTGTGTTTCCCTCTCCCCATCCTTCACACCGAGCTCTGTCTGGCACGTCCTTCTCCCAACAACAGCCTGTCCCGGCAGCGTTTATGTTTAGACTCTGGCATTAACCCTGGCAAATGTGTTTGGAAACCTTCTCTTTCTAGATTTTTTTCATATCCAGCACACCAGAGATTACCGGGAGGCAGCAGCGCCGGGTACCAGGGAGAGCGAGATAACGTCCAAATCCTGGTTTTATTGAAGTTCAGCGCAAAGGCTGAGCTGGCTCTTACACCAGGCACAGCAGAAACTTTAATTCTGTTTTTTAGAATACAGCCCCTGCACGCATCTAGGCATGTAATAAGGTATAAGAGAGTGAGATACTTTTATTTTACCTTTTTTTTTTTTTATCCTACTTCCCAGCTCCTTAGAAGCACTGATGAAAAAGGAGGGCAGAACAAAATGAGAAGTGATAAAAAGCATGCTGAAAGCTACTCGATAGCAAACCGCTTTGGCCATGAATTATTTTGTACAGCCACGACAGTGAATTATTTATTTTTAAGTACAGGAGGGTGATTACTATTAAACATCCAAGAGACAAAAAAAAAAAAAAACCAAAACAAAAAAAAACCAACACAGTGAAAGGAAAGGTCAGAACAACTGCTGAGAAGAGATAAAACGTTTTAAAGGAAGACTTTGCTCGTCGGGAAGAGATGCAGGCCAGTAAAGTGCAAAGAACTGCTGCACAGGGAGAGAAGGAATATTATTATTATTACAGACTTCTATGCCCAACACAGGCCTGGCAGGATTTGTAGCTTGAAAATTCTAGCAAACAAAATACAATCTGAAGCCGATCAGTCAAGACAGCTTTTCTTTGGAAGAAACAGAACTCAGATTTCTTATTCTGAGCCCCAGAGCAGGACCAGGGACCAAAGGCAGAGCTGGCCAGGGGATACCGTGTGCCTCTCTCTTTTCCAGCTCTATCTGGGAAGGCCACGTCTAAGCTGAAATAGTTTTGCCAGCTGGAGCAAACGGGCTTCATTCTTAAAGGCACCAGGAAATACCAGACATTAAAACCCTACTGTAGTGCCAAATTCTTCATTTTTGCGACTTCTGTACACGTACCCCTGCTTGAAAAACAAATCCACATTTTACAGGCATTGTACCCCAATATTTTAAGCACCAGGCTGTCTCAGTTCTTCCAATATTTGCAGATAGGAGTATTTCATCCATGATTTAAACCTATGCTTTTTAAACCAAACACAAACAAGCCTAAGAAGCGGCTCCACTCCATCAGGAGCAGATCCCAAGGGTGTTATTTGACCACGAGCTGCATCAAACACGATGCCCAGAGAAGCTGGGGATGCCCCATCTGATGGTGTTTCCCCACACAGGGAGCAATGGCACCCAGCGTTACTGCTGGCCCACTTAAGTCCTAGCAATAAAATTAGTTCTAAACACCAGAAATCATAAACCTGCACAAATATCCTGACTATACTGAGTCATTCTTGCTTACGAAACGCTGTTCTCTGGCAGCCTTTGTAGCGAAGACTCCTCCCTGCTTCCACCTCAATGAGGAGGACCGAAGGGGTCTCCACTGCAGTTCCTTATACTCAGGAAAATAAAAAATTTACCAAGAGACAATGCTCAGCTCCAAGTGCAGATTCACAGTCAAGGTTAATCCAGAGGGAGTCTCTAACGATCTTCTTCGGCTCCACTTCTCAAGGCAGATTTTAGCTGCTCTTCCTGTTGCAACACACTGAATTATAACCTTGTCAGAGGACATCAGCTCCTCTTTAAGAAGCAGCACTCAAATTTCTTCAACCTCTAAATACTGAGCAACCCACAGAAAAGAAAGCTGTGACCTGAACTTATTGCTCTTGAAAACAAAGTCTTTCTCTTATTCTGCTTTGGATCGGTCTCATAGAAAAAAACAACTGCAGCATCAACCCCAGTGTCTTGCAAAATTACAGAGTGATATGGGGTTGGAAGGGACCTCTGGAGACCATCCAGTCCAACCCCTGGCCAGAGCAGGTCCACCCAGAGCAGGTCCCACAGGCACGTGTCCAGGTGGGGTTTGAATGTCTCCAGAGAAGGAGACTCCATCACCTTTCCGGGCAGCCTTTTCCAGAGCTCTGCCACCCTCAAAGTGGAGAAGTTCCTCTTCATTTTGAGATGGAACTTCTGATCTTCAAGTTTGTGCCCGTTCCCTCTTCTTCTGTCCCTGGGCACCACTGAAAAAAGCCTGGCCCCATCCTCCTGACACCCACCCTTGAAGTATTTATAGGTGTTGATCAGATCCCCCCTCAGCCTTCTCTTCTCCAGACTAAAAAGACCCAAGTCACTAAGACAGTAATATTCTCCCCCACTACTCCACTTTTTAAAAGTATTTAGTATTTTCAAAAGCAGAGGAGGTTCAGTGACAGGTTGCCCATGCTGTGGCACCATTGAGTGCAAGGGGTTGGATGGGCACAAGTGTAACCCAAAAAACATCACGTGCAAGGATGTCTGATGTCAGGTCACGAGCTCAGCTGATCTGGGATGTTCAGAAGTGCTTGGGGAGAAGAGATCTTTAGGAGAATCCGTTGAGAGCAGCTTATTGAGTGCCGAAATACAGATGACCTGGTTGCTGTAGGGGCACCAGAGCATCCTCGAGCACCGGAGTCTTTTCCCGAGGGCTGCCCCATGTGTAGTTTTTCCTCTGAGCACTGAGGGCATTAAACCACAATTCCAGCTGAACGGAGCTCCAAAAGCCCATCCCACGTTGGTTTTTGTTTTGTTTTTAATGCGGAAATCCAACTGGGAGTGTTGCTGGAGGGTTTTACTGCAGCTAAAGTTAATCCAATCAAGGTAAGAGCCCGCAGAGGAAATAGAAAGCCTCGTGTAGCTGCCGACCAAAATTGGTCTGTGCTTGTTGGGATGGAGGTTATTCCACCGCCGGGTATTTCCCTTGAAGCACATGAAGTAGCTGTTTTCCCTGTCTTTTGTTTAATGATTTGGTGAGGCCCCATCTGGAGTATGGTGTCCAGTTCTGGGCTCCCCAGTTCCAGAAGGACAGGGAACTGCTGGAGAGGGTACAGCAGAGTCTACGAAGATGCTCAGGGGTTGGAGCATCCCTCTGCTGAGGAAAGGCTGAGGGACTTGGGTCTGAAATCCAGGCGGGCACCAGCCCAGAGCTGTCGCAGACAGAGTCCTCCCAACTCCCTGCTGGGAGCTAAATCAGACCTCGATACTTACACCGAAAACTTTGAGTAGCCCCGTTTAAATCAGCAAAGATGCCTTCAACATCCCCAGAAGTTGGGGATATTTTCACAGAAGCCGCACAATGTAAATCCTCAGAATCCCAGGATTTACCCGCTATTGCTTACAGAATACCATTTATGGAAAACCAGCTATTAACATGAAAGGAGCAGGACAAAGGCAGTTCTCTTATTCGGTTGTTTTTCTGCAGAAAAAAAGGCCACGATTCCCTCCGTCTCCCCAGCGCTTCAGGTGAAAGGGAATGATTTGTGCGGTCTCTGATCTCTGCTCTGAGACTGAACCTAATGGACCGTAAACTCCCAACCTCTCCCACGTCAATAAATAATGTACAAATATGTATTCACACGAGCACACACGTACAACGCACGGGGACAGCCAGTCAGAACCGGCAGGAAAATATTCTCTTTTTTTTCCAAAACAGGTTAAACCCTCACCACTTTCTGCATCCGTTGCTAAAAGAAACTCCGTTTTGCGGTTTACCTGTTGGGTTTTTTCCCCCCAGTGCGAGTTCTGGTCTGCAGAAGGAGGAGTGGATTTTTCTATTTGCAATAAACTGCTGTGGAACATGGAGAAGCCCAGCGCCTCCTCTCCCCCACGAGGGTGGGCAGCATCGCTGCCACGGGGTGGGTTTCAAAGGATGAAGGAACAAACATGAAGGACGCAGTCGAGTCAGCTACTTTGGGGAAAAGCAAAGCAAACTTCAAAAAAGCTTGAAAAGCAGCCACAAATTTAAGGAAATCTAATATAATTCAGAATTCCTTCAGTATGAATAATTTCCAAAATGATTGGCATACGCAAAAATTCTATTTGCAAGCAAAAAACCCACACCCCTTTCACAAATATTCTGATGAGGAACCGGTTCCAGGGATGCTCTGATGCTTAATTCCAGCTCGACACCCTCGACCTTCCTTGTGGCCAGGGAGGTGTCTCTGACTCAACCACTGCTTTCTTTCTCCAAACCCACGCGTTTTCCAATGGCAAAAAGGTGATCTCTGGGACACCGGTGCAGAAACCCAGACCCAGGCGGAGGAAATTCTCCGTATTCTCTCGGTGACTCTCACTCATTCACTTCCACAGCCAAGACATAAGTTATAAACACTTGAACCGAACAGAAAATACCGGAGCAAAGGTTCCCAAACAACCCAACTTTCACCTATTTTTACATTAGTATAAATGTCTGGGTTTGCTGGTTTCAGAAAAAGATATAGCAATTCCAGTTTTAAACTGGCAGTGGAATATTTGAATATCGTGGTTTGACCCTCTGTTGAGAGTGGGTTTTTTTACGTTAATTCCTGCTGATTCACAGCAAACAACCGGCACCATTCACCACAGAACAGCAAAAGTTCCAGGTGCTCAGGTCACCAGAAGCACTCAAGACCAGAAGTCTCTGTTCTACAAACGGTTAGAGGGGATAAATTTAAATGGGTTTTAATATTTGAGTATCCTTGCTTTTCTGAAGAAAGAGCTTTTACCAGAATAAATATATTCTTTACCAAAAATACAAGAAAATATAAACTGTTTAACCCCTAAACAGCTAAGTATATTCAGAATTAAGCCTCCCGTGCTCAACAAGCTTAAGGAAATCTCCACTTAACGAAAAGTCACTCAACAGGTCCCCTTTTAGAGACTTTATGAACGTCCTCATAGTTCAGACACTCTGTTCCATTCCACCACGAGGAAATTCAGACGAGTATTTGGAAACAGCATGAGTTGACCTCAAAACCTTCCTCTCCACTGAGACAGAGAAGAAAACCTCAATATTCGAGAAGACTGGCCCCAGTGAGAGTTGGCAGGCACAGCACCAGTTCATCCCAGTTCACTGCTCGCCAACGTGCAAGATGATCACAGAACCACAGAATAGTTTGGGTTGGAAGAGACCTTAAAGCCCCCCCAGTGCCACCCCCTGCCCTGGGCAGGGACACCTCCCACCACACCAGGTTGCTCCAAGCCCCCTCCAACCTGGCCTTGAACTCCTCCAGGGATGGGGCAGCCACAGCCTCTCTGGCCAACCTGGGCCAGGCTCTCACCACCCTCAGAGGGATGATGAGCGAAAGGAACATGGAGTTGGAAGATGAAGAACCACCATGACGGGAGGAGAACTTTATCAATCTACCTATAGACAAACCTAACGACTGCTTTATAGACAAGTGATGTCTATCCCACGATGAGGTCATTAATCTAATGAAAATATATCAAGAAAAACGCGTTGAGACTGACACAATACGATACCTCATCATTAATCTTGACCACATATAACATCGCTCCAGGCAAAAGAGCTATTGAGATGACGACACTTAAATCACTTGGCAGATGGAACTCATCGCTCCACTATAAAAATGGTTTATTAGTGCCACGCTTCGAAGCATCATCTGAAATTTTCTAACAAGCCTGTATTTAATATTTGTTGTGGCTTTATTGTTGCCTTGCAGTTATTTTAAAAAGTTTGTGCTGCTGCTGCTAGGTCTGCCATGGACAAACATAGCGCTGCAGGCAGAATTTTCTTACAAATGGGCTTTTTGCGGGGTGTTTTTTCTTTTGAGCAACCAGCAACGGCACTGCCAAAAAAAATTCTGCAAACAAGCAAAGATCCAGTTGGCAATTAAGCACTAACAATCGTTTCGCTGATTACACTGTTCGTGCTGAACACACTCAGCAATATGCGTGGCAGCACGAGACTGCGCAGACAGACAGGGTAAAGCCATTCGCAGCGGTTCTGTGGGAGCAGCTTCACCGAAAATTTACATAAAAAGACTTTTCAAAGTAAATGTTTTAAGCAAAACCACAAGCATTTGGTATTCTAGGCGGATATAAGCATTTCTATTTTACGCATTACAAGGATCTCTATTCTACGCATTATAAGCATTGACTAATAATGCAAATGGAGTGTTTTTGACTTCTTTCCTTGTATCCCTGATCATTTTCAGAAGAGATGGTGCCTGGAAGATACCAAAGAAAGGCATGAACCACTATCGCTGACAGCACCAGCTGCAGGGCACGACAGAAAGCAGGCAGGTTCCTGATATTTCACATAATCACAGAGCCACAGAATGATACAGGGTTGGAAGGGACCTCTGAAGATCCCCCCTCAGCCTTCTCTTCTCCAGACTGAAAAGCCCCAAGTCCCTCAGCCTTTCCTCATAAGAGAGATGCTCCAGGCCCCTCATCATCTCCGCAGACCTCTGCTGTCCCCTCTCCAGCAGTTCCCTGTCCTTCTGGAACTGGGGAGCCCAGAACTGGTCCCAGTGCTCCAGATGGGGCCTCCCCAGGGCAGAGCAGACGGGGAGGATGACCTCCCTCCACCTGCTGGTCACACTCGCCTTGATGCCCCCCAGGATGCCATTGGCCTTCTTGGCCACAAGGGCCCATTGCTGGCTCATGGGCATCCTGTTGTCCACCAGGACTCCCAGGTCTTTCTCCTCAGAGCTGCTCTCCAGCAGGTCACCCCCAACCTGTACTGGCACAGGGGGTTATTCCTCCCCAGGTGCAGGACCCTACACTTGCCCTGGTTGAATTTCATCAAGTTCCTCTCTGCTCAACTCTCCAGCCTGTCCAGGTCTTGCTGTGTGTATTTCAGAGGGGAAGACATCAAGGCAGCCTTCCTACCATGTCAGGCAGCCAGAGCATCGCCCTGCCATGGAAAACACATGAATTAATAGAAAATTAGTTAACGGCCACCCTCAAGATGCATAAGCAGATATCTCCATCAACCTAAGCTACTGCGGACCAAGGAGTTGGACCCAAAAGCATTTCCATTTCAGCTGGAGCGTTACCACAAAGGCACTTGTAAGGCTTAATGTTGTTAGATGGACGCGAAGACAAAGTATTTGCTGGTAAGCAAGAGGTACAAAATGCCATCAGTGAAGCTGGCAGAGAGAAGGCTGATGCCAGATTCATCTCAAAGACACTGCTGGTGGCTGTACCTTGGCTGCATCTTCCTATTCGAGTGGTTACTAGTTCTCCAGAGTCACTTGCAGAAGACAAGGGAAACCCAATTACGGAAACTAGCAATGTCTTTGTCAGAAACCAGCGAGCAATTAAATCTCCCCTCCACACAGAAACATGTATTAAAGCTAATTATTGTACATCGGTCAATGTAATTGCAACTCAAATGCAACATGGTCCACGTAATTAGTTGGCACTAATGGCAACCTTATAATGCAACAAATGTACTAAAACACTCTGCGTTGAGAATATTTCCTCTCGGTACCAGGAAGTCGTGCTGCTTCTCGTGTCAAATTTAAGGAGTGCTTTGGCCAAGAGAAGACAGATGGATGTCCCTCTCCCTTCTCTGGTACCAACACCTGGAGTTACTGAGGTCCTCACACCCAAAGGAAGGTGCCTGGTTGATGGAAGGTCCCCCACGCTCTGGATGTAGCCTGTGCACGCCCCAAACAAAGCCAAAATCCAACCAACAAAGCACCACATGGATTATCCTTCCAGCCAGGTTGCAGAAGAGGAGAACCACCCAAAGAGCTGTTTGGGGTCACCATCAAGCTGCCCTGGGTCCACTACTGGAGGCTGCAGCAAGAGCTACTCTCAACAACTTGGTTTGAGCACATCAGCTTTAATACACACGACCGAGAACTATTTTCACTTTTGCTATTCTTGTTGGTTCAGCTTCTATTTGTTCCATCAGATGCAACCCTTGCTGTTGAGAAACTGCTTGTGCAACTCCAAGATACTCTCCAAGAGGGTACAGCAACATCTCCCAGCCGTCAGGTGCTACTGGACCAGTTTCCCTTCAATTTCTACCACTTGGCAATGCTCAGAGAAGCTCTGCCAAAGCGGGAACAGCAGGAAGACAAAGGCAGATTTGCAGCTGCAGCTCCTCCTGTCAGGACACCCACAGCCTCAGTAACTCCTCAGGCAACGAGAACACGGGGGCAGAATTGAACCAGCAGCTCTGCCATGCCTGCTGCCTACTGAAGCATTAGAAAAAACACTTGCTTACAGAAGAAAACACTTCACCAAGCCCGAAACGTTGGGCAGAAAACAAACACTATTTTGTTGCAGGTGGCACAGAGTTGGTAATTAGTGCTAGTTAACTATTAAGCAATTTTACCCCTTTCTGCCAGGTGTGTTTCTCCAAGAAGAAAAAAAACCAACACAGTAGTTTCACCTTCCATGAAGGACATGGTTGGAAGGCTGGTTTTTGAGTGCAACAGCAAATCTTTTTGCGCTGACAGAGGACTAACACTGGGCTGGGTACAGCCCCTAACCGTGCCCAAAGGGGCAAATAAAGGCCACCGTGCACCTTTTATCACCTCAGTGGCCATCAGATGTACATCACCCCGCCAGCCACGTCCGCAAGCAAACAGCACAAGGAGGTTTCATAGGAGAAATGCTGAATTTCTCGAAAAATTCTTTGTGAGGCAAGTTTTTCTCACAGCAAATGGCTACCATCCTTCTTTGTAAAGGCTGATTATTTGTAGGCTCCCACAGATCTAAGTCAATTCAACATTTGCTCTGGTTTTGGTTTAAGTTGCAGATTCCTGCCCAGTTCCTCAGTGGTTTTGAGTTTGTAATGCGACATCACTGTTTATCCAAGAGTCATATACTCTGGCCTAATAAATGAGTGGTTTAATGCACATTTAGTGACTTATTTCAAGTAGGTACAAATTAACTGGACCACTTTTTTTGCCATCTGCTTGGAGAAACAAATTCCTACACTAAGGTAATAAAATATGCTGATGTGACATTTCCAGAAAGGGAAAAGCTACAGAAAGGGACACTTGGGCACAGCCCCTCTCACCTCCACGGGGAAATGACACAAAACACACTGAGTCTGTGGAAGTTTCCAAACAGAAGCTGGCCCTTCGGAAAAAAAAAATAATAAGAAGAAAACAAAACTACCCCCCTGGGGAAGTGACTCTGGATGTGCCCATCGAGACTCCATCACCATCATAGAATAGGAAAGAGGAAGGGAAAGCTTATGCATCTGGTTCCAGCAAGGGAATTAGGTCACTGGAGAAGCAATTAAAAGGCTCGTTGCAACGATCTCCCTCCACCCTGCCACAGGGCAGCAGGTCCCAGAAGCGCCTGATGAGCTGGGAGCTGGAGTGCCAGGACAGTTACGGGACTGAAACACCACCTTGTTCCCAACAACCTGCTGAAACAACAGGTTTTCAGATGCTGCTGGTTAAAAGTTGGCTGAAGTTGTAATTAACACAAAGCAGAAATATAAAATGAAAAGCTTAAAGCTCCTCTGCTGCCTAAAGGCCACCTGCGTTTTACCAGGGGACTGACAGAGGGGATCTGAAACTTCAGCAGGTGCCCCCGATGCACAGAGACTCAGTTATTTAAATACAGAATAGATCAAGCCACCTAAAAAGACTTCATCCTACTTACTACAGCTGAACAGTTACCACTGAAGCACAAGTGGAACAAGCAACCACCACAGAATTATGACAGAAAAAGCTAATTTAACAACCAGCTCTGGAAACATTAATTGAGGCCATCAACAGGGATGAGAAGACTTCACAGAAGGGCATCAGCCTCCAAAACAGATCTAGAATGCTCTTGCTGCTTTGGAAGGGCAATATTGACCTGGAGATGGCACGTGAAAGACATTGTTTTCACCGAAACCGTCCAAGTTTCTTTACCAACAGCCTCCAAGGCCAGGAACAGAGTATTCTCCTCAAGCTTCTGTCCAACAGCTGCTCAATGTTCAAGCATAAAAAGTAAATTAATACCAACCTATTTTCTTCTGGGTGGCACAGGCTCCCTTTCTCATCTAGAAATTCAGTGCATTCACTCTTTATTCTCTTTCAACTCCCACTGACAGCCTATAAATTATTACTTTATATTGCAGGGCATCCAAGAGGCTCCAGCCGGGGTCAAGGCACCGTGCTGGGACAGAGACACCGGCTCCAGAAAGCGCCTCAGTCCTGCTCTAGCAAAATACCCTTTCAGCAGATGCTAAAACGCTCCCTCCTCCTGTAAAATAAACTGTTCAGTCTATGTCAATAGCTCCTCTGCTGCTCTTCCCTCTGGCAAATTAATTATCAGTCCACCCAGATCTTCTCCTTCACCATATTAACTGACGCGATGTCATTTAAAACACATTAAATACAGCAATAGTATTTACTTGAAAACGTGAATAATTCATGAAGGAAAAAAAAAAAAAAGAATCTACACAAAGCTAGGAAATTTCACAACCATCATTCTTTCATCTACCACCCTCCCCTGTATTTTTTTTGAACCGAAACTGAACTTGGGGGCAATTAATATCCAATACAGTTCTAACAGCAGCAAAATAATTTTTAGCATCTCCTTCAAACCCCTGTTTCACAGCACCCATCCCTTCCAGAAAAAGATGATCAAGACAGGAGTCCATGAATAACTCTGCTTTTTCTCCAGGATCCAATCTAGGCTGCTTCTAAATACGTATAACGCCTAGACTCCATTAACACATTAAAGCTTTGTAGATTGCCATCAGTGCTTCTGCAGCTTAATTTCATCTGTCCCTCACAAGCCAGATCTTCAACTACTTTCCTCCTAAAGAAAATAATAATAAAAAAAAAAAATCACTCCACTTTAAATATAAAACCTCATGATGCTCACATAAGCAGATTGCTAAGCATCTTTAAGAGGATATATATTTAAAACCTGGCAGCAAAACTTTATTCCCCTACTAAACAGGAGCATTCTCTCAGATTCTATTGCCTCGCTGTTAATAAAAAGCATATTCTACGATCAGTTGAGCTTGAAGAAGGCTGGGAAGGATGACAGGTTTGACAAGTCAAACAATTCAGGAGCAGACTCAGAGAATATCCCGAGTGATAGAAGAGCGAACGTTTTAAGCAACTGATAAAAAAAAAACCACCACCAGGGATTCAGCGTGTTTGTTTTCTGCTCCAGCTACACAAAGGCACAGAGCAGCAACACAAAATGGATGCTTTTTTTCCCCCCGCAAACACCACCTTAATTTCCAAACAAGTTTGTCCATCTGGTTAAAAATTCATTTCCTGCTTCTGGCTGAAGGTTTTTAATCGCTAACGCGGCTGCTCTTTCCTGCTCATTCAGAAGCGAGGAGGGAATTTAAGGCATCCCATGCCCGAGACGAGTCCCGCTGCCCAAAGTAATTGGAAGTGACAGCTCGCACACAGCAGCGCGGGGCTGACGTCCCTACATCCCATTCGGAAATAAACCTCAGCACGTTCACGGGAGGACTCGCCCCGAGCTCAACCCATGCGGTCACCAAAGCCTGAAAAATAAAACTTACCCCATTTCAGATGAAACGCCCGAGAACAGCACGTCTTAATTATTGGGCAGAAGTTTAAAGTTTCCTTTAATCATTTTGAAATGCTTTGAAATCCTGTGTCTGGTAGAGCGGCTCCCAAAGAGCTTTTATCTTCCAGCTGTAAGACAGGGGGAACGCTGGAAACCCCCAGACAAGATTTTCTACCCTCTGCTTTTTCATCTCTCCTTTGGAATTAGCTTTCCCGAAGTCGTGCGCAGCGAGAGACACCACAACTAATACTGTTTAAGTACAAAAAAATAATCACTAAATTTAACGTGAGGAGAAACTCCGGCTTGAAAATTAGAGTCACAGAAAGTGAAGCTTTTGGTTAAATATATGTATTTTATAGGGTATACAAAGTCCCTATGTAAATATAAGAGGTTAAAAATCCTGCCTCTTCCACGCTCCCGAGCCCATGCTACAGCGTGGACAATGATCTATGACATAAAGAAGATGGTAATTAACATACTTCTCACATAAAACAACCATTGAGGCTAAGAGCACACAGACCTGTTCTCAGGCACCACCTTGCCCAGAATAATTCCCCGCTGATACCCACGCTGGAGTGATTTCTGGATCCCATGGTAACACAACTACAGCTCCCCCACTCTCACCTTTCAGCAAATTCCTATAAATACTGATTTTTTTGCCCTCCCCAGCATCCCTCAGAAGTTACCCAGCTTACTTACCGTCCAACAGGGAAAAGAAAAACCTCTGAAAATTCAGTTTTAGGCACGAGAGCCCTTCAGCTGAACACCAACCCCCCCTCCAACAGCACAAACACACCTCCTCCAAACACGCTGCCATACGCCTTCCGCAGCTGCGAGGGACTAAACTGGATGAATATTAACCGTTTAGACACATTACGGAAACTCCAGCCCCCGGAGTTAACCAAATCCAGGGAATATTAAGCCAGGAAGAGGAAGGATCTGCTCCTTTCTTACCTTAAGCAAAGGGAAGTCTCTGGATTCTAATGCATCTCAGATTTTTCAACTTCAAAAAGAGATGGGTTGGTGATTTAAAGTGTTTTCCCCTCTCCGATTTCCTACTGGGGAGACGTAGAGAGAAAGAAAAAAAAAAAAAAGGAAAAATTGAAGTACTTAAGGATCTGCAACAGCCATCAGAGTTGATTTCCCCCCCTTTCTATCTGTAAAAATCCTCTTATTGAGTCCCGTCTGCTCCGAAGACGGTGCTGCTGCCGGATTTCAAGGCTCAGCTCTTGACGTGCGGCATCACCCAGGGATCAGGAGCATCAATGTCACTTCCTCCAGGCAGCGCATCAGCCACAGAGGAGCCTCCATCCACTCCCCCCAGCACCATCCTGCCCCACGGAGGGGTACATCCCCACAGCTGCCCCACGCCCAGCCGTTAAACACCCCTGGAAAATTCCGATTTAAAGCCCCCATCTGAAGGATTCCAGTTTCAGCTCGACCATTACGTACTTTTACTCAAGAAGCCGCAGGAGTGGAAGAATCTAAACCCAAAAGCTAATAAAAGAGAAGTCAAAGACTAACCTTGAAACAAATTACAGCTGGCTCCGTCTGAGCGGCAGCCGAAGCTCTGGAATTATTAAATGAGCTTCAGAAGAGATTTAACTAACCCGATTCCACTGCAATGCTTTATTTATGGTACGGCGCACCGATCCCAAAATATTTGCTAAGGTTTTTCCATCTCCTTTATTGCTTTTGCATATTTCCTAATCGAATGCAACAGGCACAAACCCTAGGGATGCTGGGAGATTTTTTTTTTAATATATATATATTATTTACAATATTTCATAATACAGTGGCCTAAAGTTCCTTAAAATAGAAATTAGGCATCAGGAACGCAATATCCTAAATCCATGCTATACGTGGATTAAACAGAAATCAGGACACCGGCATCGACTTGGAACACCATATAATTAACTCCTAAAATGGCATTTTAATGGTCTCTGCCCTTCCCCAGCTTGGCAATCGCGTGTATAATTACTCTCTTATTAGCTCTCCGTGTCCTTCCCTCGCATTCCCAATTTAAAATTAAACAAAAACTCTTCTGTTGGAGTTTGCCTTGAAGAAGTCTTGTTTTAAAAGGATTACCCGTCGCTGAAAGCAAACCGGAGTCCATAAAAGGAGGCTTATTCGTGCACTCGAAGCCTATTTCTTTAGGTATCTAATGCACACCTGGATCTTTAAAAAAAAAAATCTACTTGAATTTTCTTACTGAATTAGCTCAACAAAGTAAATTTTATCACCCATTAGAATTTATGCCAAAGCAACTTGAGCCCGCCCAGTATTTCTCCCTATAATCCTCTTGCTGGAGGCTCAATTTAATAAACAAAAGCGGCTCTAATAATTCAAATCTTACTTCCAAAGCTGTGATGTGCCTGTCAGAAGCTTTCTGCAAGGGAGCCAGAACATTTCTTCACCCTCTCACCGAGGCTTTGCATACGTTTAAGCCCCGCGTCTCGCCCTCTGAATGCTGATAACTGCTCCGCTGCTTCTCTCTCCTTCCAGGGATTAAACGCAACCACACGGACATTTTTATTAGTGTATCACGCACCATTAAATTGTCAGCTTGTCTTCCATGAGTCTTTTTTTTTTTTTAAGAAATAAATAAATGTGTGGCCTTGAAAACCATCTTCACGACAAAAATACTCATTTTCTTGGCGTTTATTTATAAACTGGAGCAAACAAAGACAAAATCCCACTGACAAAGCATATTTCCCCTCTCCCCCCCCAGGCAGGCTGCAGGAGATGAGCATCGCTCTACACACAACATGTATTTTTAAAGAACGTGCAGTCCATTCACCTCACTTCTACCAGAAAACCCTACCCTTGCCCCCCCCCAAGAGATTTATTTGCATTATTTAAGAGTTCACCCTCCTGCCCTCAAGTGGCAAGGCCAGAACTCACCCCTTTTTGCACTCTGGTCTTCCGGGAACAGCCCCCAGAGAAGAAATACAAGTTTTTAACAGGAGAAAGCAGTGATTTTTTCCACCCGAGGCACACGAAGGCTGGTGCCAACCCACGTGCGACGTGCCCCACGCCAAGAACATGATTCCCTGCAGTCATTTCCTAAGGGCACTCTGGGTTTTTAATACCTCCCCTTACTTTTTGTCAGTATTTCTATCGGGGAGTGAATCAACTCTTCTTCAGACCCTGCACCCTCCTTNAGCGTAACTCCCAGCTTTTGTACCAAGTTTTAAAGGAGGGAACCTCCCAGGAAAGAACAAGACTTTTCCATCTCCGATAATGAACATTTCCACCTCAGGGAAAGCTAATGGGAAAGGGGACAAGCTAAGGAAAGCCAGAGAGGAGACAAATACTCAGCCCCACCAGGGAAAACTCACAGTAAGAGAAGCCAGAGGACCTCAGGATACATCCCAAAGAGAAGGTCCAAAACTAGTTTAACTGATTTTATTCCCATTACTCTCATGAATCCACAAAAATAACATTTTCTCTCCATGCCCAGATAGGAAGATTTCATCTCGTTTCTATGAGACGGAACGGTAAGATCTCATATTTTACTTCGGTGATCTATAAAACAGAATTGGTTGTTTCTAAAGCCCAAGATTATTAAGAGGAAAAAAAAAAATCCCTACTCTGCTTCCAGCTGTTGCACATTTCTGATGCTGAGCCACATCCACAGGCAGAGGCAGGACGTGCAATTCCTCCTCCAAGCTGCATTTTAAGATTCTCCCGAGTCAATAATCTGATGGGTTCAAGTTACCCAGTTCAGACCAGGCACCTGACGTGGCCAGAAACCCCAAAATCTCAATTATTCCTGCTTTCGTATGATGCCTGTGACCAACGCGGCTCCTCTGAATGTGTTGTGAGGCCACGAGACAGAGAAGGATGCCTTTTCCAGACCCTCCCAGGACAGTGGTACGGACAGTCGGACCAGTGACCTGGAATCTGGGCAACTCCACATCTCAGCTCAGATGCCAAAGGCCAGCAAAGACTCACAAATTGAAGGTTTTGCCTCAGCCTGCGAGAAGAGGGAAGAGGAGGAACGGTGCCAGCACAGCATCCTGCTCTCAGCACACTGAACACAACGGGTCTCACACCGACGTTTGCCATTTATTAAGAGCTCTTTCCAATTTAAATAAGGTGGTTGAAGTGATGGCACCCAATTAACGGCTCAGTAGGAGGATGGCATTAATATTCCTGAAATATTTCAGCAGAGGTGGGATTCTTAATTGTCTAAAGCCACATGCTACAAAGCAGTACTAATACCGTACCATCCCCCCACAATAATATTAAAAAAAAAAATATTCACTTCAGTACCCAATTTGCATCCCGTTCCGATTTTTGCCAGTGTTCAGCTTTACCCAACCCCGTTCCCAGTGAGAGGGGAATTTTTGGTCCCACAGAAAGAGGAACTGGCCAGACTCAAGCCCACAGGGTTGAACCCGACTGACCCAGGCCCTGGCTCTTGTGACAAGTCCCTCAATTTGAGTCACCGAGGCAGGAAAATGGTCCCTCCCAGACATTCAATCCCAACACAGCTGGTTTCACTGCCTGCAAAGTAGTGTAAAATGGTTATTTTGAGTTAATAAAAACACCCCATGACCATCTAGGATTGATCTCCTTGTCCTACAAGGTGGTGACCCCAGTTTTGTTCTGCACAGACCCCTGCTCCCCAGTTACAAACATTATCCTTGCAACCCAGAACAGTGGAATAAGGCATTTTATTTTTTTTATGAACGTCCCATGAGAATTGATGACAAACAGTGGGAGAGCGAATCGTCCTGTGGTACCAAAGGGACCAAATCGTCCTGTGGTACCAAGGGGAGGGGGTTTAGGATGCACAGAAGTGACATCAAACATCACGCAGGACCTGCTGCCATCCACGTTCCATCCCTGGAAGGAGGAGCAGGTGCCAGCAGAGGGCACTCGGAAGCCAAGAGAGGAGAGACCCACCTCCCAGTTTGGCCATGAGTCCTGGGGCCCCGGCAAACGCCAGACGTTCGGTCCAAGGTCTCATTTCGGGCTCTCCTCCAGCCACAGCAAACATCTCCCCTGCCAACTCCAGTTTGGAAGGGTCTCTGCCACCCCACGCACTGGGCAGGGGTGGGTTTGCTTTGAAACCCCACTCTGGTCCCCAAGGAGTCTCCTTCCACCCTGGGGACCTAAGGGGAAACGTGCCCTAGTGTCACTCACGGCGACTGTTAAAACGAAGGAGAACGCAACGTCACCTCTCAAACCAAGGGTCTCGTTGGCTATTTTTCCTGCTGCAACACTTTGAAAGGAAAGTTTCAATCTTTCTTGGAGAAATGGCCACCTTTATAGCAGCAAAATTTGAAGTTCCCTTGTTACCAATCCCATGGGGATTAAATCACAGTCTATCAAGTCGTACCTTGGCAAGATAAACTCCGTTCTTTAAATGGAAACACAACATAAGGACTGAAACCAGTAGAACCAGTCTTAAAGGGGGAGAATAATAATATTTAAAAAAAAAAGTTTTACCGGTCAACAAGCTTTCTGAAACAAGAAAAGTTTTACTACAGAGCATCATTTTAAAGGAGTTGTCACAGCACAGATGAAGCCCAGAGGTAGAGCATACACGATGAGCTGTGCACCCTGGATTGTGCCCAGTATAAAATAGGTGGGATGAGAACTGCACGCTCCATATCCCACGCCAGGGAAAATACAGTTACCTACACTATAAGAAGGGGGAAGATTGATAGTGCTTTGTTGTTGTGGTTTTTTTTTCCCCCCTCATTTACACAGGTTCAAAAATCTATATGCAAGACAGGTTTTAGGATGACACAGGTGGATTTAAGGCAAAAATCAGAGCGTGTGAGCGAGAAGGGTCAGCGTGTTCCAGCATCACAAGGACACACACCTCCAGCAAACACCCAGAGAATAAACCTGGGGCTTTAGTTGCAGGGCTCCAACACCCAGGTTTGCCAGGCAAATACCTTGCCCTTCTCTAAAGGCACGTCAGGAGAGAAAGCAATTTAGAGAGTGGCAGAGAAATACAGCATCACCTTAAGTCTTCTCAACCCGAAAAAAGGCCATCAAAATGTGGCAGTTCTGTAAACCATTTCAAGCCACCAATACCATAAAACAGACACCCCCACCCCAAAAAAAATTGTTTTATATGTATTTGGGTAAGAGACTTGAGAATTATATCTTTAAAAAGGTGAGAACTTGATAAATCTCACTCCTGCAAGAAAGACAATTTTTGCAAATCGCTAAAAAACGTGTCACAATTATGCATCACTGCAGCCTGCAGGGTTATGGCAGCCCATTTGTGTATCTTTTACTCTGTAAATTTCACAGTCCACAAATACCAAGAATACTTTACTGTTACTGAACGCCGATGCCAAGACTTGCCTTTCTAAGAAAACTCAGAATTGTGCAAAATCCTTGTGTCTAAAGCATAACCCTCACTGCCGGTGAATTCTCAGCTCCATGACCCTCTCCCCTTAAAGTTTAAGAAGAAATTCACCTTCTATAGACGTGGTACTTCTGTGAGATATAAGGCACCAAATATTTACTTCTAGGTGTAGTTCAGAGATCAAATAAGAGTTTAAGGACTAAATGGATATTGTGACCAGCCTTCTCCATGTTATACCCATAGAAATAAGTAACCTCCTGTCCAGAGCAGTAATAAACTATGCAGTCGGGGATAAAGGAGCCCTCTATTGAAATACTTAGAGGAAATAAGACCTGTGACTATCGAGGGAAGCATCTGGGAGGTGTTAAAACCAAAAAACACACCTTTTCTCACCTCTCACCAGGGGGCTGATCCTCCTCCTGCCATTGAGCATTCAAGGGGTTCGATATCACACATCATATTTTCATATAAAGCCATTTCCCTACTCAAGGGAAGCAAAGATACACCTTTTGGTAACTACAGAGGGTTAAACACAAGGGCATCAGTGCATTTCCCCTCTTTTTTTTTTTCCACCCTGATGTTATTTTGTATATTATGCAAAGGAATCCAAGCGTTGCCTTAAGTTTTCTGTAATTCTTCACGTTTCATGATAACATAATAGAAACAGTTCTTTTTAAGAGTCTAATTCCCGTCAGGCTTAATATGAACATTCTGCGGGAGTGCTGTTCCTGCTTAAAAACAGGCATTAAACAGCTAAAACATTTGATGTTTGGAAACAAAGTTACCCATCTGCCAAGGGTTTTGGAAGCATTACATACCAGGAAAGATTTTTCTGTTCTAAAACCATTTCATGTTAAAGAAAAAAAAAAAATCTCCAGACATGCAAAGCTTAAAGCTTAAAAATAATCCTTTCCACTTACTTCTGGCTCTGCCACGCAAAAGCGTTTGTTTACTGCGAAACGCCAGTTTTTCATCACAAAAAGCCACCCATCACATCAGACCGAGTATTCGGATCTACCACACCTCTACGAAATAATGGCATTTATAAATTAATCATAACACTTAAAAATAACTGACCTACTTTGCCCGACCACCTGGGATTTGCTTTGCGCAAGCGTCCAAGCGAGGAATTACCCTGGTGTGAAGGTGCTGAGCATCCAGCTGAGGTTTCACAGCAAGTTGCTGCAGAACCTGCACCGTGTCCATGCTCTGCTGCATGTGCAAGGCTGCCGGGGGGCTCCAGAACCACAGGACCACCGCAGGACCACCACAAGGGTTGGAAGGGACCTCTAGAGACCACCCAGTCCAATCCCTGGCCAGGGCAGGGTCACCCAGAGCACATTGAACTGGAAAGTGTCCAGGTGGGGTTTGAATGTCTCCAGAGAAGGAGACTCCACCACCTCTCTGGGCAGCCTCTGCCAGGGCTCTGCCACCCTCACAGCAAAGAAGTTCCTCCTCATGTTGACATGGAACTTCCCATGGTCAAGTTTGCGTCCATTACCCCTTGTCCTGTCACTAGGCACTACTGAGAAGAGTCTGGCCCCATCTTCTTGCCACCCACCCTTTAGCTCAGCATCAACAAGGTCCCCTATGGAAGTCTGTTCTTCTCCAGCTGAACAGCCCCAGGACTCTCAGCCTTTCCTCAGCAGAGAGATGCTCCAGTCCCTTGACCATCTTTTCCAAGGCTCCCAGTGTCAAGATCCAGTTATCTCCACCAGGTTTCCAACAGAAGTGCTAAGGTCAGGCAGGCCCTGCCATCGGTGGCACGCTCTTACCCACCAGAGGTACTGAAAGATTCAGCCACATAGCAGTGGTTGGCAGAAAGCTCATCGTCTGCTCAGGGAAGAGCTGAAAATAGTTGAAAAGAAGATAAAGCACCACATCCCTTGGTGGCAACGCTCCCATGAAGCCAGGAACAGGTTTCCAAGTAGAGTGGCTGGAAGACAAGCCCAAGAGTGGGTGGCAGGAGCATCCTTGGGGTGAGAAGTAGCCTGGTTCTTGCGAGGCCACAGGCATCGAAAAGCACTTTTGCCAGCAAAAAGGCAGTGTGACAGCTGCACCACCGGGTTGTGGAGGTGACCAAATTCTTCCCCTCTTCTAATCCTAAAACCCTGCTGGCTTTAAGTCACTGCTGCCATATGGCTGAGCAGGATGAAGCCATTCCTTCCACCTACCCAAAAACGAGCAGCTTTTCTGATACTTCAGCTTCCTGGGAAACTGAGATTTTTCTGGAAGCGTACTCGGTGCACGGAAAATATAGCAAAACCCGGTAAGGTGTGGAGGAAGGTGGCCGTCAGGGGATGGAGTATGCGGCACCTCAGCTGTGGGATTGGCATATAACAGAGATTTTCATTTAAATTCACCTTCTGTACGGCAGCTCTGGTGCAAATTTGTGATGTGGGCAAGGAAAAAACCACTCAAAACCAGTTATAACGTGAAATAGAGGTGCACAACTCTACTTAAGAAGAGCTTAAAAAAAAAAAAACCTATCACAACTCTAATTATACTCAACATCTTCCTTCTCCCACAGATGCTTCCTCCTTCGTTTTCTTCATTTTCCCTTCCAGTGCAACCAGACGGTCCCAGTGGATCCCACTGGCAACAGACCATCACCAAAACACTCACTGCCTTTGCAGTATGAAGTATGTGACCTATTTTGGGTTCTCAGCTACATGGAGAAACAGTTCATCTCCCTCCCCTCCCCCCCCCCCAAAAAAAAAACACTCTACGTTAAAAAAATGACTTCTCCCATCCTGCAGAAGATGCTCTGATCTCATTTGTTGACATTTATCATTAGGAAGAGAGACATCTGAAAGCCCCAGGAGGAGAGAAAAGCTTCTTAGGGTTTTTAAGAAAGCCTACATTAAACAGCAGGGACGGCAAGAGCTGATTAGTCCTTCAGCTTGAGATCCACAGTACAGTTAACACAATGTTTCAGGTTTTATTTTTTAAAAGAACTTCAGAAAATCAGCTAAGACAACACAAGCAGCAGCCTTCTGTACTCAACTTGGTCTTCAGGTACCTTTATACCAGCAGAACTTGATGAATAAACACATATTGAAGCCACAGCTCAACTTCTCAAAAAAAAAAAATAAATCAAAGTTGACATTTTTAACGACATATCCTCAAAAGTTTTCTGCTTATCAAAAAGCAGAAATGTAAATCAAATGGGCACAGACAGAAACGTAAATCAAGTGGACAGACCAAAAAATATTAATAGAACAGTATTTTCAAAGTGTCCTCCACTACAAACCACAAGTCAGAGTCCTGTCTTCTGAAGAGTACGTTGATTTTAGAGAGGCTCCTGCAGACGGGTGACATCCCCTCTGTCTTTAAAGTCTTGAGACACTCAACTGAACACCTCCAGGTCAGCCCACAAACCCCGCTTACAACCGGTCACAAACGCAAACCTGCTCTTAGATAGTCAGCTCAATGAGCAATTGGACAATTAATCCTTGTTATCTGTTCAAACGCTGCTTAAAACAAACTGTTAGAAAGAAAATGAAGCCAGCAGCTATCCCTTATTTCTTATTATTTCCTTATTCAGTCAAAACAGTACCCAGCCATCTCATACAACATCAAACCACACAAGGTAATCCAACAGGTTTTCAGAGAAAAATATGAATGGAAAAAAAAGTAAAATCAAATATTGTGCAAAGGTCACCTGCCAGGATAACCTTCAGGTCTATTTAAACAACTCAACTCTACCTGGAAATGTGGCAAATACCACAAGGACTCAAACATTGACTGCCCAGGTTCAGAAGCCTCAGGTCCTTCACGGGAATGGATCCCACCAGAAGCAACAAGAACAGTGCTTGTAGGGCACAATTTTTAAAGATTATTTTCTTTCCACAGCTACCAAGGTAACAAGCTGTTAATGAAGCAGGGTAGGAAATGGGGGTGACATTCACCCATCTCGACTGACCCATAGAAGTGATGGGGTTTTGAGCATTATTTTTGCAGGAATTAATTAGTACCGTTTGGTATTGTTGAGACTTCTATGGGAGATCCAAATAGTCATTAAATATAATAACTGGTAAAATAAGCTCATTCTGCTGAGATTTATACTTCCTTTTTTTTTTTTTCCTCCAAGAGAAGGAAAACAGCAAAAAATACTTCTTCAGGAAAACCACTCCCAGGAAGAAGCAGTGAAATCATTTCACCTTCCACGTGGAAGCCAAAATTTAAGGGGAACAAAAGTGCTTTTTCCAGCACCAGAGGCACTCACTGAAGGAGAGTTCAACCTCTGGTGTCTCCAAGATCGAGAAGCGCAAATAAAGACCCCAAATTTTCACTTCCAAGGGAAGCCCCACAGCTCTGGGAGCTCCTGATAAACCACTTCTATTTTAAAACTGTCTGGAATTTCCTGCAGACCTTAATGCAATTAAAAAGAGGAAAAGAAATTCACCAACAGCCCCATTTCCCGCGCGAGAACAGCTCGGGGTCACTCCTACCAAACCTACCCTCAAAAAAACACACAGTCCAAACTGAACTCCCCAGCACCACACGAAGGACACAAAAAAACCACTCTAATCCTCTGGAATAGACTTTGTTTTTGAAGGCAAGGAGCAGGACAGAAAACACCAAGCTTGACTGAAGCCACTTTGGGAGCTAAACCAGGCATTGACCTTCAGCGTTCCCTCTGCACAGGAGAAGATCAAGAGCTCCACCACCAAGTCACGCTCATTTTAAGCTCGCTCACTTCAGTTATTTTTTACCTTGTCCATGAATTAGCCCTAAACCCCAGCAAATGTGGGTCACCACCACTCCCGTTTGTGGAGCCCAGGCTGAACCCAGCACCTTCTCCAGGGAACTCCCAAGCAGGAACATCAGACCCTCCTGGACATGGAAACCCTTCGCTCGAGTGAGCTTCGTTAGGCATACTTGGCTCCTTAATGCAAATTATCTCTGTGTGTCTCTCCATCTGGATCCAAACTGCCTTTACAGTTGCTTCAGAAAATCCCACGTCAAGGTTTTTATTATAATGAAACAGGGAATAAAACACTCCTGGAGGAGCTGAGATCCGTTGCTCCAAACTCTATATGGTAGATACTGCACGGGCAGCAGCACAGGTATTCCCTAAACATCTTAATTTCTAAAAGTGCGAATTTAGACAAGAATAAATCCCCTAACTCCTGAAAACGTGGCCAAACCAATTTATTGTGTGACCAACAAGCTCCATGTAATCAAGAGGCTGTAAATCAGATTTTATAAGGTGACAGCAGCCAACTGGTTCCCATATCAGGGGACACCGGCTGATCTTTAACTCTAATAACACCAGCAATATGAATGAGGAAAAAAGAAAAGGTGGCAGAGTTGAGATAAGACACTAATTAAAAGCTCGTTTCCTTAGGAATTAGCAGTGAGCTTTCTTTAGAAGGATCTCATTACCATGCATTTTATCTGTCGCCTCCAATATCTCAAGTTCAATATTAACATTTAAAGCACAGCCCAGAAGCTACGCGGGGGTTTTCAAGTAAACTTTGTTAAATATTAGCCGGGTGGTTACAAAAGCCTTTCCATCCTGCCGCTCGCTTGCCCGCTGCTTCACCCCGATTCCAAACAAGGGCTGAGGCTCACCTGTGGCTCCGGGGGCAAGTACAGCACAAAATTCAGCGGCCACAAAGGCCAAGAGGGATTAAAAGGGCAGCAGCGGAGAGGACGTGCCACGTTCTAGCGTCGTCGACATGCCGTGAAGGAGCAGGAAAGAAAAAGGGTGCCAAGAGGAGATGAGGTGGAAAAAAAAATAATAATAAAGAAACACCAGAAGGAAACGTTCTAGAAAGGCCAAGTGAAAACCCAGCATGACTCCAGAAAAGCTAAAGTCTCACGAGGCACACCTGCATGAGCAAATAGTCCCCAAATATGAGCATTTATTCCCTAATTTTTATTTAGGAGCATCAGGATTTTAGTGTTGGGGGTAGGTGGGGGGGTAGGGAGGGAAGGGAAAACAACAAAAAAAAAGGGAAACATCTTCCCACATTTTAGGTTAACTTAAGCTGATGAGTCAACTCGCTTTGAAAACCAGCAGAAATTAGATCTTGAAGTTTTGACTGTATCTCAGACATGAAAGCCAGTTCATTAAAAACATACCCCAGTACCAAAGTAACTGGTTTAAGAAACACCACAAGTAGCTGCCTTTTAATCTTAGGGCTCAATTAAACATTTGGAGAAAGAGAGCTATGTTAAACACAAACTCAGTGAAATTCAGCTTCTTATTTCCCTTTTCTTACCGAAGAAGCAAAAACCCTGAGCAGAAAGAGAGAAGAAAATCAAAGACCCTCATCAGGTTTGATTATCACCTACTCACATTACAATGGTACAGCACCACTCCTGTCGAATGTTATTTTGGGTGTTTTTTTAAACACATTTTACCCATTTCTCTGAAGCAGTCACTCGAGCCCTCTTGTTTACAGCAGTGCCCAGCACACCTCATGTTTTCCCTGTGGGAGCAGCACTATAGACTCAGCGTTACAAACGGGAGAGCTATTGTTAACGAATCAATTGGACAATGAAAGAGCTAAGGACACTTGTCTTACAGAAAATTACTGTCAAATGCTGCCAGACCCAGCTTTCCCTCTGTCTGGGCCACCAGCCAGTTACTAATCATTTCAGGTCCCTACTAATTTTTAGCCGCGTAACACGCTGTGCGACACAGAAGAGGGGCAGCTTCATCCAGGTGGTGCTTTAGGATACTTTTATTGGTGATTAAAAAAAAAAATAAAGGGAAAAAACCATCCCAAAAGTAGACAGGGACATTATTACCTGCCAAAAAGTTAAACGACTTCCCGAGGCACCGCTTGAAGGGACAAGGTGCCGGTTTCACCTTATTAAAGCAAGTCTTCCTGCCTTATTAGAGCACGGTGGCAAAAGCCACTCCACAAACCGGGCAGACAAAATAACGGTGGGAGTTATGCCCCAGCCTGATAAGAAGGGATTCACTTCTCTAAAAAGGTACAAAGAGCACTTGGATAATCAAGCTGCCTTTGATCTCAATTATATTTATCGATCCCCAACTGTATGGGAAGGGTCAGGGGTTGACGGAAGGGAAAACAACGCCTTCAAATAAACAAGAGTGGAATATTTCACCCAGATTTCACAACTATGCCAAAGAACATCTTAGCAGGGCAAGATGCCTCTACAGATACATTAAATATTGTTAAGGCTTGTTACAACTGGCCAAGTTTAGAGGTACATAACGTCCTTTAAAAACCTTTCTTGCTTGGCCAGCTCTAACCAGGAGAACTATTAACTACTGGCAACTTCTGTGTCTAATGGAAGAAGCCAAAAGGCTCAAGATCCTAATAGTAAAAAAAAAAACCACCCTCCAAACCCCCACACCTTCTGGCTCTGAGGTGCCACATTCCCCTGAAGCCAACAAGCATCGTGTGGAAGAACTGGAAGAGCACGCTCCTATACATACTATATCCTGTACATACAGATCCTCTCCAGCCACCCAGGAAGCTGTGAGGCCTTTGCAACATTAAAATTTTGCTTTCAGGCAGAATATATGAGCTGAAACTCACACAATTGCATCATAATGCTCCTGTTGTGCATCCTTCTTACTATTCTCACCACGGGCAGAAGCAGAACAGCCCACAGGTGCTCAGACTTACCCGCAACTACAGCACAGGCATGTCTTATTTGTGTTCTCCTGACTTTGCCTTACAATAAAGTGCCCCAAATCCCTTTCTTTCTGAGAGATCTTCCACCGTTTCACACGTGAGGTCCATGGCAGCTGATCCGCGTGATGTGTTTTGAAGGAAGACACGGCGCATGTGATCCTGGAACGTACCCTCCTCATCACACGAGTCCTCACCTGCACTCATCCTAGCCCTTACCAAAAAAAACCCAAACATGGGTATTATTTTAACTTTCCCCTTCCTGTGCTGATGAGGTTTTCTCCTCTCCACACCATTCGAGTGGGTGTGAATTCCAGAGGGCAAAACGAAGAGCACATACAGGCCACGTCTCTTTGAATTAAGTCCCTTGAAGGAGGGCGACTGTTCCCACATTAACATACCTCCAGCACAAAACCCAATTAGCTGCAGCCTTCCTAACGAAGCTGATTTCCTCTCCTTACACCTCCTGCAGCTCTTTCGATCCTTCAGGTAGATGGTTTTACAGGTGGTTGTTACTTCCCTGATTCCATCGAAGGGAACCCCACCATTGGCTGGGACGGACACGGTTTCAGAGCTTCCTTGGACAGAACCTGGCACACTTTAGGTTCCCAGTGAAAAACTAAAGAATAACAAAATATTCCAAGTTGAGTTCATCTTTACGAACGCCTGGCCCAGCAATCCCAGTGCCTCCATGGTGATTTCAGTATTCCTCGACATCTCAGGCGCAGACACAAACGTACATAAAACACTCGGACGGAGCAGAAGAGCAGCCGTGCCCCG
>JAHREE010150369.1:0-21043 GCA_033628505.1 Tringa tobata | reverse complement strand
CCCTGGAGAGTTTTTCTTTCCAGACCCCAGGTTACCCCCTTTCTGAGAGGGACCGTGTTGCTGTGCTCAAGTAAAAAGCTCTCTGCTCCTGCTGGGACCTAGTGAAGAAGCCACCTCTGACTGCCCAACTCTTAAGGGCATTTTTCCTCACCTGTGGCACGACACAGTGGACAGCAATAGGGAAGGACAGATATACAAGGAAATTATGTGTACCCCTTGATACGAAGGGGAAAAAAATACGCCATTGTGAAAATGAGTTATTACAGAATCACAGAGTTCATCAGGTTCCTCTCTGCCCAGCTCTCCAGCCTGTCCAGGTCATGACAGATATTAGAATTTTTTTTGTTGCAACGGGAGAGAAGGAGTCCAAAAAGGTGTTAAAATTCAGCTTTCTACTTGATAGTCTCAGCAGATTTGGTCCAGAGGAGCGAGGGCATCACAGGGACATTGTGCTCCATGCAGCGATGGCTGCAGTAGGGTCCTTTGGCTGAGAACACCGAGATGCCCAAGGAAAAATGGGCTGTGAGCCTTTATATTTAAAGAACAGTGGGAATAAAATCTGGGAGACATTAGCAGCAACTGACAGGGGAAAAAAAAAAAAAAAAAAAAAAAAGCAATCTTTGGTACTGGAAAAGCTGGAATCTGCACTAAAACCTGGCTGTGCAGGCACACTGACTGAACACTCCGCTTCTCCCACCGTGGAGCTATTTCTGGGCTTGGGAAAGAAATCCTCTAGAGGGAGTCAGAAAATTGTTTAAAGGATTTTTTTTTCCCTTTCAGTCTGATGGTATCAAAAGACCAAGGGACCGTGAGCCATTCCACAAAGAAAAATAGTAATTAAAGAACTTTGCTTCATTAAATGAGGAATATTTAGAGCACAGCAGAGGCAAAAGGCTCACAGAGCAAACAGAAACATTTCCAGGCGGAGATGCAGGGAACTGCAGAGCAAAAGGGAATCTGCATCTCCAGGAACTTAAAAAAAAACAACAAAAAACCATAAACATTTTCACCTGTCCAAGAGGTTTTTGAAAATGAGAGCAGGCAGAGCAAAGTCAGGAGGGGGAAGGCAGAGGGTGCCTCCTTGCAAGGTGAGGGGCTGGTGGATGGTGAACATCAGCACTTCCCCTGTCCTGCTTCAAGCCACCCGATACACAAGTCTAGTAAATATTTAATTGGACAGCAGTATGGCCAACATAGCACCCCTGGTTGTTCAGAGAAGTATTTTAAGTATTTTTAAATTGGAAAGTTATTTTAGGCCCTTTAAAAATTACAACCGCTGTAAATCACTGGGGGAGACTCACTCTCAATTTTTTTTTCCCCAAAAAGTTATGAACAACTTCATTACATCCAGAATTTATTATCCAGAGCTTGACCCTTTTAACCTATTATAAAATTTATGGTTCTGATTTCAATAAACACTCTGTAGCTGTTTATGTACACGAGTAGTCCCACAAAAATCAAGGG
Organism: Tringa tobata; assembly: GCA_033628505.1. Classification (NCBI taxonomy): domain Eukaryota; kingdom Metazoa; phylum Chordata; class Aves; order Charadriiformes; family Scolopacidae; genus Tringa; species Tringa tobata. Next base: position 19,579 of record JAHREE010150369.1, on the reverse strand, counting down.
GAATGCATGGGTGAAAATGGGATTCCTCTTCCAGGAAAATGCTAGATCTTTGTTTGTTTGTTTTGAAAAAAAAATAAATCTAATGAGGATGAAAAGTTGACATTGCAAAACTAACAAAATGGAAAACACATGGGAAAAGGAAAGTTTTCTTTTAGAGCTTCAAAACAAGTTTACTAGAAAATTTCTTTCACTTTGATGTCTGCATTTCGAAACAGAGGAGAAAGCAGACGGGGGCCCCAGCTACCATCCAAGGCACCACTGTCACAGGGGTGGTCCTGTGACCACCGGGAGCAGGGGACAGGGCTGGCACTGCCAGTGCCACCAACCCTTGCGAGCACCCAGGCAGCGACTCCTGAGAGCCAGGGAACCCCTCCGAGTGGCTGTGGCCAAACAGCAATTGCCCGTGGCCAGCAGAGCTGCTCCCGAGGCAGCAGGGCGCTGGGACTGCTGGAATAGGAACCACCTCAAAATATCAAAAATTATAACGTCCGAAGTCTGAAAGTCAAACAAGCCCCTTTGTGCTATCAAGTGTAAAAGGAGGTGGGAAAGGCAAAGAAAAACATGATTGCAACTGAAGATTTTACATTTCCCCACCCCAAATATTGATGTTTGAAAAATCAAACACATTAATTTTAAAAACCAAATGCCTTGCTACAAAACTTCTATCCAAATGTTTCTGCCTGTTCCAGTTTAGTCCCTAAACCAAACCAGTGAGAACTTGACCCAGAGAGGTTCCTCTACCAGCAAAGCAGTTGGAGTGAAGATGGCATCTGCTCCAGAGAAAAGACTGCACTTTTTACTGCATTCCTCTCAAAATAAAGCGTCTTTTTGTTGAGAGAGCTGGCAGCTCAGGCTCTGGCCTACCTTTCAGTTCGGTTAAAACACAGCTAAGTTAAAAATGTAGGCTCATCCCTTTAAAACAGGGATGTCTTCTCCGTGACAGCCACACTCACCCACCACAGATGCCCTTCCCCGGTCATCACCGGTCAAGACAGCCCCAACAGCACTGATTCTGCATGTTATTCTGATTTTTTTTCATTTTTTTTTTCACTATGGTACGCTTGAAACAATCTCTGGATTGCTGCCAGGCATGCTTCTTCCTCGAAATCTATAGCCCCCAATTCCACCAAACAAAAACCCAAAGCAAACATCTACACCCACTTTTTACAAAAAGCATCTTGCTCCAACTCCTCAGTTTCCTCTTGTTTAAGGGAAAGAATATCATGATGCATCTTACAAAACACACCCCACCTTTGTAATGCTGCATAATTAGCAAAAGGAAGGGTTTGCCTACGTGCAGATTTTGTACCAATACAACCAGCCACGTTTGTTTGGAAACACACACAGTTAATTCATAAAACTTGCTAGTATCAGTGTAATTAGATTACTATAAACTTATTGATACAGTTCACAAAATCACTTAACTACTATGCTTAAACGCATGCATAATTGTGCTTAAACCAGCTCTAAATTTGACAAACATATGCCTGACATTTTTAAAGTGCTAGTAAAGAGTATGTTCAAATGAACCCCTCAGAGATGTGAAATCTAAATTGGGAATCTGCGATAACAGGAACACAGAGATGGCATTAAGTTCCAGAAAATCCATTCAGGCCTCAAGCCTAACGATTTGCCCCTACCCGAAACTTCTTGCAGCTCTGCCATTTGGTGTCACAAAGCACCCAGTGTTGACAAACAGAATTTATTAGGAAATAAACGGTATTTAGAAGCTCTTAAGAAACAGGTTTACTGGGAAACAGAGGGAGTTCATGGGCAGCCAGTCACCCCCCAGCAGATCTACAGAGCTGAGAAGAATGGAGTACAGGTCCCATGAAGTGTGACAGAAGAAAGGACAGAGAGAGGGCCAGTACCTGGCGGCGCTGGAGAAGCCAAGGTTTTCCTGAAGAACACGTTGGTTCTACACTCAAACCTGCCTTAATCCATTCCTGGAGTTAGGAACCCCCCACTCACCTCACAGTGGTCAGAGAGGTTTGGAAAAACATTGGACAAAACACCTTCAACTTGAAAATGAGCTTTGAGACAAACTGCGGAGAGCAACACACCTGTGAGGTCCTCTGCTTGTTACCAGCATGCACCTTCTGGGCTCCCCAGAACAAGACAGACACAGATTTGTCCTTGAGCAAGGGCCACCAAGATGCCCAAGGGACTGGAGCATCTTTCATACAAGGAGAGGTGGAGAAAGATGGGACTATTAGGAAACCAGACCATTTTCAGCAACAAGAGGCAATGGGCACAGATTAGAAAAAAAAAAAAAAAAAAAGGAAGTGTCATCTCAACATAAGAAAACACTTTCTGGTTTGGGTTTTTTTTGGTTGGTTTGTTTGTTTTTTTTTAACTGAGGGTGGTCAAACACTGGAGCAGGTTCAATCTCCAAACATCTCCAAACCTTGAGTTGACGCGGTCCTGCACAACCTGCTGTAGCTGCCCTTGCCTCAGCAGGGGGGTGGCACTAGGTGACCTCAAGAGACCTTCCAACTTCAACGACTTTGTGATGAGCCCCATCAATGAGTTTTGTGCAATTCAGAAACTCTACTGAGGGAAAAAAAAAAAGAAAAAATCTCAACCCATTATCAAGTTCCTGTGCATTACTCAGACAAAAATAACCCAAGGAGGGGGGGGACAAACACTTTCCGGCCGGCAGCGCCGGCACCATTAGAGAAGCCCTGGTGATTGATCTGTCAATACCAAACTGGCCAGCTCTGGACTTAGAGCTGGAAAAAGCAAGACCTGCAACAGAGAAGAGTCATTCTAGACATTCACCAACTTCTCTTATTGCAGAGCTGCAGCCAGGCAGGGTCAGCTGCCTGAGCCCCGAACCGTCTTTGGGGGAAACAAAGGAGATTTATGGCACGAAACAAGAGCAATCCCAGGGATTGCTCAGTCTGAGCTTCAGTCCCAAATTTCAATTACACCTGACACAACCGGTACAACACTGTAACTGCCAGACACACGGCACAGCACACCTCCACCACCCCCAACAGTTGCTCTCAACAACAGCTGGAATGCAAAATCCTTGATGCAAATACTGAGACCTTGAAATGGGTTTCAAATGTGGATGCACTTTAGAAACTCCTGAGTTTCTAAACTGGAGTTTTTTTGGGACTTGTTTTGTTTTTTTTGTTGTTTTTTTTTTTTTTGTGTGGTGGGGTTTTTCTGTTTTTTTCTTTTTTTTTTAAACACGTGATACCCTCAGGAATGAGGATCTTAAATACCTGAAGCCTCTGGACAACAGAAGCAGCCTCTAGAACAGACACACACAGCTAAAGGCAATATTCCAAATTGAAAGATTAAAAAAGTCTTTTGTTGGGTTTTTCTTTCCAGGTAGTAAGTTTTCTTTACACACCCTAAAAACAAAGGGAGTAATGTAACTAGTTATATTTTGTTTAAAATGAAAAATAAATAAAAATTCCTGCCTGCTAAGATCTTACACTGGATGCTGAGGTTTTCTCTCCCGTGGGGTTTGCACAGTCAGAATCTGAGAGAGATGGTGGCAAAATCTGCTTTGCAAAGGAAATTGCTTTACTACAGGTGGCTTAAAATTATCTGGTTTCTATTTATGTTCATTAACTCAAATACCTGGGGAGAAGTAAAGTTGGCTAAGACTCCATCCAAATCCTTGCCTTTTCAAGCGAGGGTTTCCAAAGCTGGCAGCCCCCCCATCTCTGGGTTAGCCAAAAAAAGAGCCATATTTCTGAAAGGATAACGAGGATCTCTTTCTCATCCTGTTTTTTAGGCATCACGAACAGTATTTTTTTTTTTTTAATGACATTACAAACCACTTCTCCCCATTCTGCTATATGCTACAAGCAGGAGCAGCGGCTTTTTGAGAAACAACCATAGAAAGAATAGAACATAAAGGAAAGAGAGCTGGAAATAACAGAAACCATGAAGAAAAAAAAATTTCAGAGGGAACAAAAAAAAATATCAAGTTTTCTACTTACCTGATCTTCCATCCACAAGCTGTTGTCACTCCCCAACCCCCCCCAATCCTAAGGTCTGCATCTTAACCAGCTAAAAGCTATTAAATAGTCACAGAATTAGCTTTGGCCCCACGTGTACATTAGAACATCTGAAGGGAAATTAGGCAAATAATCACTTTTTATTCAGAAGCCTAACTCAATTTTCATATTAGAAGAGCACTACTTACTTCCAGTCCCACCAGTTTTCCCAGAATCTCCACCCCACTAAACTTGCTCAACGAGATATTGACTGACACCACCTTTCCCCAATGAAATGCAAGTTCAGACTCACTTGCTGGTCAGCATTCTTTGGCAGACTGTTCCGGGAGCGTTTCAGAGTCTGGGAGCTGATTAATGCTTCCTTAGGTATTACACACACCTCATCTATACTGGTAACCCCTTCTGGGGAACGTAAGGCCACAGAGTCACATCTGGAAAATTCTTTATGTTCTACATATATCGCTCTTTGGAACACAGATCCAGACTGGGCAGAGAATGGCTGGAGAGCAGCCCTGAGAAGAACTTAGGGGTGTTGGTTGATGAGAAATTCAACACGAGCTGGCAACATATGCTGGCAGCCCAGAAAGCGTGGCCAGCAGGGCAAGGGGGGGATTCTGCCCCTCTGCTCCTCTCTGGGGAGACACCCCCCCCAACCACTGCTGCCTCCAGCTCTGGGGCCACCAACAGCAGAAGGACACGGAGCTGTTGGAGCAGGGCCAGAGGAGATGATCCATGGATGGATGGAGCCCTTCTGCTGGGAGGACAGGCTGAGAGAGTTGGGGGGGTTCAGCCTGGAGAAGAGAAGGCTCCGGGGAGACCTCAGAGCCCCTTCCAGACCCTCGAGGGGCTCCAGGAGAGATGGGACAGAGGGACTCTGGATGAGGGAGGGGAGCCCTAGGAAGATGGGGAAGGGTTTGACACTGCAAGAGGGGAGATGGAGCTGAGATGTGGGGAAGAACTTGTTTGGTGTGAGGGTGGTGAGAGCCTGGCCCAGGTTGCCCAGAGAAGCTGTGGCTGCCCCATCCCTGGAGGGGTTCAAGGCCAGGTTGGAGGGGGCTTGGAGCAACCTGGTCTGGTGGGAGGTGTCCCTGCCCAGGGCAGAGGACTTAGGACTAAGTGATCTTCAAGGTCCCTTCCAATTCTAACCATTCTGTGATTCTATGAAAATAGCCAAGCCAGTTATTTCTGCTGAGGAACAACATATCTGCTAATCACAGGGCACCGGTAAAAAGAAATTTCATTATAAAAGCCTTAGGAATATATTTATATAACACAATGTTAAATTTAAAGATAGCCCAAGACACCTTTCTTTCATGCAAATTTCATAGAATCTGAATCCCTGCTAGTCCAAACTTGTGTACACCTTATTATTCTACTCTTAAAATCAAGTATAGCTATCAAAACCTAGACTGCGCTCTATGCACATAGCCCCTAGGCAAAAGAGAAAATAAAGTCTGCTTTGGGATGATACACGTTTCCTAAATGCGTGAAAGATGAACAAACTGTTTCTAGAAATCCAGAGAAGCAGAATTCCAGAGCCAGAAACATAAGATAAGACCCTGGAAACTGCAGTGGATATGCCCAGAAAAATGTTAATGCTAACAAAGCGCTGCTGTACCACACTTTTTGTTGGGCAACAAGTTAAAAGCACTTTAACACAGATGACATTCACCAGACAGGCACAGTCATCCACACAAAGAGAAGACTATTTTGCTGTTGCTTTTGGACTATCTGACTGTGTATATTAGGCAATGGTTTCATTTCAGTGCTAAGTTACAGACACACCAACAGCCAAGTCACATACACTGACATTGAAGCAAAAATAAACAGGAAGGTTAAAAACATTGTGGCTGTTGTTTGAAAGACAAGCTGTTGTCTAGATACACGTTTAATGTTCATTCTTCAGCCTTAAAAGAAAGGCTAAAATGTATTAACTGCTGTTAATGAAGAAATAAGAAGCAGGTATGCTCATCACAGCAAAAAAAAGCTTCCTAAGACAAGCCAGTGGTAGGTCAACCCCAAACCAGTCCTGTCCATCAGCTTCACCAGATAAGCAACTGGCTTCCACTCTGCTACTCACTATTATAGGATATTCCCTACAACTTCAGTTATGAAATAGAAAGACCCTGAAGACTCCTCAACACATTATTGTGCTCACTGACCTTCACTTGCTCATGAACCTACTGCATCTGAAGATGACACGGTCCAGTTTTGGTCACGGTGACACCAAAGGATATGGACCCTGCTCCAGTTCCCCTCAGCACAGCCCATTCCAGTCCTCCTTTTGAAATGATCAGGAAATCCTCAGTTACTGGTCTCCTGCTGAAACGATGGTACCTATCAAAAAGCAAACCTGGGCTTTTCCTCATCCCATTGTCTTCTGCTCTCCATGTAGGATGGAAATCCCTCAAAGGTGCTGGTATGGGCTTGCAACAGCCTATTGCAAAAGCCTACCTGACTTTAGGGTTACCCCACTGAACTACAGCTCACTGGAAACTGATCTGTCAAGAGGAGGCACACCCTGGAAAACAATGGCATCTTGCAGAGACCTGAGACTGGAGGTGATCAAAGAATCGCCAAAGAAAATGTAAAATTATGAAAGGGCAGGGCAGATCCAGTTAATCACTGCGGTTGAGGTGGACTTGCCTGTATTAAAACCTCAACAAAACACTAAGGATCTGACTTGCCCAAAGGAGATCACAGAGGGCAGCAACACAAAGAGCATCTCTTCCCCAATTTCAACACTTTAACCATCAATTAAAAACAATGGCTTTCGGTATATGTGATCAACTGCGCGAATGTTCTGTAAATCTCTGGGTTCCCACCCTCAGCCAGGCCTCAGGTCAGCAGCAGGGGGGATTCCATCCAGAAAAGGTGGCCAGAACTGAGTAAAAGAGATTGTTGTCAACAGAGGGACCACCACATGTATGCATCTCATCAAGACTTAAGGGCAGTGCCTGTATAATTAAATAAAAAATTCAAGTAGTATCTCCCTTTGAATTAATTTCCTATCCCCAGCTTGGAGTTCCACCCGCGTTTCCCTCGCCTTCAGAGATGCTGAGCACAGACGTGAGTATTTAACAGAAGGAAGGCAGAAAGCTGGAACAAGCTGAAGATTCAATCAAGGCGAAGATATTCTGCTGGTGTCCCTGAAAACCAGAAGTTGGCAAACCACTGTCTTAATTTTAGAGGAACAAAAAGCCACCCTCAGTACTTTAGTAAATAATACATCAGAATCCCTCCATTTTACCTCACAGAATAAAAAAAAACAAAGGTGGCTTTGTTTCTATCATTGTTCTGTCCTTGTACCTTTCCTGGTACCAGACCTTTAGAAAGCTGTATGCAGAGATCTATCTTCCAATATACGTGACCAAGTATATCAGAGTGGTTTAAAAGTTCACAAGCATACTAATTAACCCCAAACACGCAAGTCATCTGACTTTTCATTTGCATTATTGCTTCTCATGAGCTTGTGTGTGAACTAGATACACACCCAGTATAACAGGTCTAGCTCCTCTGCACCCACAAGAGCTCAATTTGCATGGGTGGCCATTGTGAAGGAGCAGAGACACTTGGCAGCTCTGCATCCCCACGTGTGCTCCTCCTGCTTTTTCCCCAATCTGATCCTCTAAGTCCACCTATTTCCTCAGATCAACACTCGCCTTTCATTATAGGCACACTCTAAATCACACTAGCTGCATTCCTGCGTGTTCTGATGCCTGAAGTAAGATACCTCAGAACTGCCAACTGAGATATATATATATTAATCTTTTCACACAAATTAATTGGAGTTTTGAACACCTGACTGACCTGTGGAACTGCCTTGGAAAAAAAACCCCAACAAACAGAGGGTGGTTTTCCACTTTCCACATACAGAAACAAGGATTTGAAAATGCAACTTGTTTTGCTCACGCTGCAGTGATTTCTACAACTCTCAACTACCAGAAGAACGTAAAACATTAATAAATCACAAACATCCATTTCCCATGGTTTTCCACTCATGAGGCTGAGATAGGAAAGCAAATATTTAAGGAACAATGACAGAAAGAGCACATTTTTTAACATTACTGTAAAAACAGCAGAAGTAGACATAAGAAAATAAACAAGGTTGTATCATTTTGTATTTTCAAGAAAGAAGCTATTCATGAAGTATGGAGCAAAGAAAAAGAATGTATTTTATTCCTCCCCTCATGGGGCTTTTAAATACACACAACATATCGCAAGCTCTGGGAATTTTTAAAAAGAATAATGCAGCACATAAGCAGGAATAACATTCAGAGCCTCCGACTATTTCCCTCGCTCATCTCTGAGCACACATTCCAGCGGAAAGATCCCTGCTCTGAGCTCCATTCAGGAGACACACAGGACGCCGAGGCGCTTTGTACAGCTATTATCTGAAAAGTCTGACCCCGCAACAAACGACACCAGAGAAGAAAGCTAAATTATCCAAACTTTATTTCAGCATTGTACGCTCAACAGGGTGTTTTGCAGATCTGACTAAGCAGCCGCTCTGCTGCTAGGTAAGCAAAGAATCTCTGATCTTGTTTGTACAACGCTGAACTCCAACAGGCAAGAGGTGAATTTTCTGCGAAGCTCATCTGATTAAATCACATACTATTTTTGTATTAGCATTTCTGTAAAGGAAAAGCACTTCCATTTACCCAAACGTAAATTTGGCTTAAGCAGAAATGGGAAGACACAATCCATACGAAGAAAAACAAATACAGAGGGCCTAACTGACCTGCTTCTCTTTGCAGTGAAGTCTTTTTATGCTTATCAGGTGACAAATCCTTTTGGCATATTCACTATTTAATACCCACTACTTAGTCCTAGGTTTTGCTTTTGTCATATTTAGAAGAAAATAACGTGTAATTTTCCAAGGCCTAGAACAGTAGTCCTGCACTCATTAGGATAGCGACTAACAACAAGAAATCCTTCCTCTCTTTTTTCAACCCAAATCTTTTCTGTCCCCTCCGGCATTTTTTTTTCAGTCTGAAAAACCCTTGTAAGATTTTTCTGGATCCAGCACGGGAAGAGTTTGCTCCTCACCCTTTGCAGCAGCACTCTGGGACTGTGTGGATGGGAAGAATGGAGGTTCAGCCACTTGACTGGCCCATTGGCTCACTTTTCAATTATTACCTGATACATTTATGCTTCTTTATGTTGTCTCTAAGGTTCAGGATTCAGCAATGAAACTGAGATGAAATGGATCAGAAAAGTTAGTAAAAATACAATTGTTCTTGTTCATAAAGAACAAGTCCAGAGAAGAAGAGCTAAGACTATCTTTGTAACAGATCTCAAGTATAAAGGCACTTCACAAAAATGAAGGCTGAAAGGGGATAAAATTCCTCTCTCTACATACCTAAGGGATAAATAGCAGAGAAGCGACGCTATTTGATCCAACAGATATTGTGACTACGAGGATACAGCCAAATCACCATAAAAATAATGAGATGGCTTTTATCCACCAGAGCCTTTTGAACAGCCTCAGTGTCTTTTCCAGTTCTGTTTCCAGTTCAAGGCTACACAACCTCCCTGCCCTGATCACACTTCCCTCTAGGAATAGTTTTTCATTGACATACTGACCACCGAAGCTCCTTATTACTACTGCCACTTCAATCACGTAAATACTGGATGGAAAGAAGGAGCTAAGTAACTCTATGGAAAAGAATCTAATGGCTGCAGAGAAATGACAAGGTGAACCCGAGTCAGCAGTGCTTGTTTATTTTGACAGCAGCGCTGCACTTTATGGGGATCACAGACAAATCTAACCCAGGGCTGGGCTGGAGTAGAGCACCCCGCTTCAGAATGCTGTGTACCCGATACCGACTGCACACAGAAAGGCAGTGAGAATGATCAGATGTTCAGCAAACTAGCTACAAGGGAGTGCGGAAGAACAGAGAAGGCTGGCGTGACAAAAGGATCATAAAGTCAGTAAGTACTTTATTTAAAGTGTTTAAAAAATAAAAAATAAATACCTTTTTTTTCCTGTTTGCAGCCTGTGCGAGAAGAAATGGGCTTACACTGCAGCAAGGAAGATTGGGGTTAGACGTTCTGACTAACAAGGATGGCCGGGAACCAGAGTAAATTATCGAGGAGCGGAAATTTTAGTATAACTTACCTCCCAGAGCAGCCCACAACCACCTGTGAGGAATAGTTACGTGTAACCAACCTTGCCCTGAAAGGAACCATGGACTAGGTGGCCTTCCACACTTATGAGTCAATGTTTGATTATTTCATATTCTATCATTATTTATTTGTTTTACTACAATATCTATAAAGTCTAGCCACTGACTCATGCCGAGTCCTGGGACAAGGATAAATGTGACAGAAATTCCATAACGGGCACAAAAAATAAATGTAAGAGGCAACGGTAGAATAGACAGGTTCGGAGGCCAAAACAAACAGCAAAACAGCATTAATAGTCCCAACAGCACGTCAACAAATAACTCTGAAGACTTTTGCAGTCATCGTACTACAGGAAAATTAAGGGCTGTTTAGGAGAGGGGGTTGTTTGTGGGATACTCCTCCTTGTATGAAAATAATGGTTTTAAAAGCAACCGGCAGACAATGGAGGCTGGCACACTGCATCAAGCAGAACTGGTGGCTGACTAAGGCGAGGTGATGAGAAATAAGGCAGTGTGGGATCTGAGATAAGGAAAAAGATGTCCTATTGAAAGCCAAAGAGCAGAGCAGAAGAAAGGGATGAAATCCCAAACCCTGATCCCATACAATTCCCTCCACAGCATTGCTCTGCGTGGATGTAACATGTGACAAAATCTGTCAAGTTAGAGAAAATAATATTGGAAGGAGCGCTTAATTAGATGGTGAGATGCTGCACAAATTGCAGATGGCCAAGGGCCTCACCATTTAAGATTTCATGTAGAAAGAAATATGGAAGTTTAGACAACCCTACTCAGAACTAGAGAGAAGTCCTATTTCAAAGATGATACCCGATTTGAATTTGCATAAGCAAATAAGGCTGTTTCATCTGCTGTGACTCAGACAGTGCAGGAAGACTGGCAGAGGATGGGAATCTCCAGTTCAACCGCGTGATGCATAAGCTGATGCCTCACATACACAGACACTTGCAGAAAGACAAAATGAAATTTTAAGTTGTGTCAGAAAACAGAAGTAGGTAATGCCAGAACCGCTGGTATGACCACTAAGTTCACAAAGCTTACGCAGTGAGGCACAGAGGAAGCAAGATAGCGACTGCGGTCTTCGATTACATACAGCAAAGTAAACGTGACACGGTAAGGAAGCATCCAGGAAGGTGAGAAGAGAAATGCTGGCGACCAGCCACACATGCCACGGGAAAACCGAAGTCCAAAAGCACAACTGCTAGCGGCAGAAGCGAGACGATCAAGGAAATTTCTGCTTCCAGGAATAAACATGTTTACGTTGGCTTTGCACCACCTTGTATGTAGTAGACTGCCCAGTGCAAAGAGATTTAAGAAAAGCCGACACCGTAACCCCTTCTGCTCCGAGATAAAGTTCAGATTTGACCTGACCTACAGTTGAGCTGTGAATTGCAACCTCAAACGATTTATCATCTGTGAATGGATGTCTCGAGACAGAATGGATGACAGAGCCATTTACTGAATTTAGTTGTTACGTGTTAACCCCCAGCCCAAGGCCTGCCCACAGAAAACATCGACACTTTCTTGTTTTCCAGGGGACTGTTTTCACCTGCGATTTTATGCAGGGCTGAGGCACCACATAAACCTCAAGCTGCAATACGGGGTGTACACCACTGAACTTTAAAACGCATTACATCTTTCTGGAGGGCTGGGAACAAGACAATCACATCATCATTTATATATTCCTACGCAATTAAAGCAAAATCTTTTGTTCGGATCACAGAACTCAGCTGTGTCAATTGAATTGCTCTGATTGAACTAATTGAATTTCAATTGCCCAAGTCTGGGTTTGAACAGTTTTGTATGACATTCAAAAGACTGAAGACTTCCTTTATAAATGGAAGTGTGTGTGCATGTGTGTGTGTGTGGAGGGACAACAAATGATTTGGCTGTTACCCAGAAAATAACAAATGGGTGATGCATTTCACTGGAGCAGCACATCCAGTTTTATCTTTCGGTGGAGGCCTCCGTTTATCAGGGCGCTGTAAAAAGTGCTGCCTGCGTTTGAGGGTCCTCTTTCCCTGCAGAAAGAGGAAGGGACCCTCACTCTGCAGACTATTGAAGCAAAACTGAACATTACTCACCCAAGTCCTGCTTCACCCCTGTAGCTATTATTGTGTTGGCAGACACAGAATGTACTTGAATTACAGCTCGGACTACTTGTAAACCTCCAGCTTTTGCCACCCAGAAACTCCATACCCATCTAGGAGGGAAAACAACCCGATGTGGCCACAAGAGGATTAGGATTCTCAATTATTTCCATAAAACTATTTATTTAATTAAATTCTAATTAAATGCCAGGCTAGATCTCATGGCTGATGTCTACCAGAAGCTTCTGTGCAAACTTGCTGATTGCTCTTTATTCCCGCGGCAGAAGTGGAACCGTAAGCGGTTACGAGCCAAAACCAAAGCGCGCACAAAGCCAATGGCAACAATTCCATGAACTCCAAGAGCCAGGCCACCACATCCAGCATCCCCTCAGCCTCCTATTCAGCACCAATTCATTATGCATATTCCAGGACATCACTGCCACTTTAAAGGCAACAACGGTGCAGACACACACAAGAACCATGCTTTGTACCTTTCCAAAAAGGCACATTTACTTTAAAATTAATGTGGTTTTGATAATAACTTCTGTGCTACAGAATTTGTTTCCTTCCCCTTTCATTTTGTCTCCGAATAAAGCATCCACGTATCCTAGCACGAGTCCGGTTTTCAACTTGCTAAATTAACTTTTCCTTCTCTTCCTCTGTGTCCCAAAAGTAGCTCCATTTATTTTAACAACTGGGCATTAAAAAAAAAAAAAAAGATGTAGGAGACACCCCCCACACTTGAAGAGCAGCCACATGTCTAAGGAGCAGCAGGTACTTTTGGGAGGACAGGAAGGGTAACTCTACCCTCGGTTAAGATTTATGAGTTCTCATCTCTGCCCTTCCATTAGGCAGAAAAATTAACAAGTCACAAAGAAAAGCAGAGAAACTAAAGGATTATTAAACTTTGTTTTTTAACCTACTTTAGAGACTGGGAAGACCTAATTGTTGAGGAAAAACACTCTGGGATGAGCTGATCTCCTTTGACACGAGCTGAAACTGTGGTCTTCATTTTAGAACTATATGTTTTGTTGGCTTTAACAGATTATTTAAATTAAAAAAAAAACAACCACCAGTTTTCACCCTGCTTTCTGTATTAGAAAGAGGTTTGAAGACAGCACAGAAAAAGGATTAAACTGCAATATTCAAGCTTGGGGGTTTCATTGTTAAAAAAAACCAAACAAAAAAAAAACCAAAAACACAAACCACAACTTTCAGGCAAAAAATAAAGCCTGTGGAGAATCTTAATTTTTAATGGCATTTTCAAAGTGCAACATGACTCTCATTCCTTAAACCAATAGCCACCTATGATGAAGAAAATATGCAATATAACTGCCACAAAAAGGTCAGTTTATTAGGGCTGAGTCCCAGTGCATTCTTCCCAGTAAAAGATTCTTCTCATTTGAACTAGAAATTTCTATTAAAAGGAAGCCTGGGTCTAGCAGAACATTGCTTATCCTTTCTGCCCCCAAATTTTTCAAGAGCTCCTAACTCTAAATTCCATTTTGGATCAAATCTGAAGTGCGCCACTCAACATAATTGAAAAAAAATATTAGATAAAACATCTTACCTGAAGTTTAAGGAACGGCAAATAGAAAGTATTGTCATGGAGAAAAGCAGAAAAGTCCTATTTACCACAATATTGAAACAAATGTATTACTGAAATAAAACCTTGTGTAATCAAACTGCAAAAAGACAAGTGCAAAATATTTAAGAGTTGGGATGTTTTCCTTACTTGAATTCAACACGTTTTAGTCATTATCAGAGTTAATTCAGTCCCTCTGAATTCATGCCCTTTCACTGTTACTCACAGAAAACAATGCAAAATCTTACCACCTCCAATTCCAAAATTTTAGCCCAGCCTGAAAACTTTAGGAAATCCTGTGAAGCTTCGGTGTCAGACTGAAACCAAGCAGAAATAGCTCCATCCATGTACGCTGGTGGGAAGTTGGCAAGTGGGACATGGTATTACCCTTCTGCTCCCATCCTTATCACTGACACTACGACCAGTAGAGCACTGGACATGACAGATTTTTTTTTAGTACTGGCAGAAGTTACTACGGCAGCTGCACTGGTAATTACTACGCTGGTAACTATGTCCCATGAATCACATTCCTCTTGAAGTCCCCTGCCCAAGAACTGTCCTCACTTTCATCTTCACTACTTAAAACTGTCGGACTTGAAAGCTCCCACATCCACCGCAGCAAGATTCGGACAATAGGTTTTTTTCTACAGCAGGTGCTTCTTATTCTGAGTGTAACAAACACACTCCGTCCTTCTGAAGTACTTCTGCTAAATCAAAACCTAATCATTCTGTCAAGTATAAAAACTACAAGTACATTTCCTTCCTCCCCTCCCCCTGGAAAAGAGCAGAACTGGTCAAATACTCCCAATAGTTTTCTTAAAGTCCTAGTGGAATGGTAAGGCTGCTATACTTTCGGGGCTTGTAAAAACTTGATATCATGCTCTTGTTGCTTACTCAAACAAAGTGCTATAAAAAAAAACAAAACAAAACAAAAAAAACCACTCTTCTAATTTATCCCAACACACAGAGATTTGATAAGAATCTCTGATTTCTGGCAGTCCTCCAAATGTCTCTTGTCATCTTCAGGAACAGCTAAATCAATCCCACAAACTCTTTTCAATAAACCTCATTTTATACCGTTTCATTTCGACATCAACATTTGCTGTATTTTCCGCCTTAGTTACGAAAATCCATTAACACACGTTTTTAGCTTTGAATTCTGGTATGTAAACCTCTTGAACTTTTTGTGCTAAAAATTGTCATTTTTCTTTCTTACTCCTGATTTTGTGTTTTATTTTGCCATACCACCCCTGAATTTATCAGCTTTTTTAAAAGGGATTGTATCAGGAGTTTTGCAAGAATCTCTGAACTTCTTTTCCTCTTTTCCTACTTGGATGTTGACTCACTCACAGATTTATGACAGGCTAAAAAAAAATAGAAATGTAATGCTGATGTCCCCCCCTCCCCCTTGTCACATGTCTAACAAGTTGTTGTATTTTGATGCTATACAAACTACTCAGGAGAGCCACACCGCCCGCTCATTTGAATTCTAAAGTCATGCTACGTCTTCAATTTAGGATTTTTTTTTCCGCTTTCACATTATGTACATGTTTAACAATGTCTAGTTCTTCAGATTTTAACAGAAGTTGATCATGGACAGGGCAGCTTGTGAAAAGAAGACCATCAGCATTAAGAACGGCCAAATATTCAGTTACAAAATAAGTAATATGTATTAGCCACTGGAACTAACTGAACAGTTATTTTTCATTTGTTAAATCCTGTACAGTAAAATGAAGTACCAAAGCCATAAAAAGCCCACTTATTTTTAACAATGTCATCCTACCTTCATAATAAAATGATTAATGCTTCAGAAAAGAAATACGAATTTGCCAGTTTATGTGAGGAATTACCTGGTTGGCTACAGAACACCGAAGGATAAACTTAATGAATACTCTTAAAGAATCCTTTTCACAAAAAAGAGACAACATAAAGTGCATCTCCCAGATAAAAAAAACCAACCAAACAAAAAAAACCCCAACAATCAAAAGATCCAAAACTCATCTAAACCCTATTCTAAAAGCATGCCAACTGCAATAACCAGTTTCAGCAGGAAATAAATAAAAACATATTTGACAAAGAGAAACTCAGGGGTGGGAAGTAGAGTACTGCAAAAGACTTGAAGGAAACTAGGTAAATGATTTTAAATACTGGTGTAGAAGTTATGGCAGGTTTATGAGTGTATATATTGATCAGTCTATTCCTGTAGACCAGCAAAAATACATGAAACTTAATTTCTTCCCTTATTTTATTAATTATGAATTTGTACACTCCACTGGTACGCCTGATATTGTGTAAATGAAAATGGAAATAACATCCTACACTTAGCTCTGAAAAAAAAGGCAGTTTTGAGATACAGCACAAGTATTCACCTCTTTTGCTCTTAATTTGCAAACTTAAATTACTTTAAATAACCTTTCTTCATTTCTCATCAGTGCTTCCGGGTATCAATCTCTTAGGTGAAACACTGCTAGAAAACAGAGTATTGTGACACAGATGTGGAGTATTTGCAAGCAATTAATGCAGAAACCAATGGGAATCACTCATAAGCCACAGCAATTATACAGCGGTCCCAGAAGCAAGCACTGAAAAACATATTGTTTTGAACTTGCCCAACTCTCTCAAAGGGCTGATTACATTTTAAAAATGAGCAAATAAGAGCAGACAAGAACCCTTCTGGGTTTAGACTTGACCACTCAGTTTACACCTTGTTAAAGGCTACTGGGAGAGATTTAAACAACTGAACAACAGACAGAAGGCACAGCACCACCATCCAAGCCTCTTAAAACGGTAGCGAGCTCCAGTGATTATTCATCCAACATCTTGAACTCTTCTATTTTTTTCATTCTGCCTATAGCACTCCCGTATTGATCTTAAGGGTCTCAAAGTATAAATCTGTGTTGCCAGAAAATTTACAGAGTTTCCCAATGCTCATTTTTGTCCCTTTTCCCCAGAATTCCTGGATACCAGCAATCCATACTGCTCTAAATTCCCCTTAATGACCAACTCTCCAGCTATGCTGGGGGGTGGGGAAGCGGGACAATTTAAGAACAGAATTTTCTCCTTCCAGTTACCATATCTACATACACAGAAATGACTGAAGAGGATGTTACACAAAACATGAAGGAATGCATTGTCCAGATGCAGGAGGGACAAACAAGATACCAGCAGATCTACAAAGGAGTATTATAAGCCACAAAAAAAAAAAACAACCCAACAATCAGCAGCTCATTTCAGCAAACGCTCAGCTATCCAGCAATTTTAAACATAGAACACAATAGCATTTCACACATGATGCATATGCTTAATATACAGGAGGTCTTCATACGAAACTTGAGTTAATGTAAGGCTGCAGTATTGACGTTAAAAAAAAAGAGAAACATTGAGAACCATCAACAACAAAATAGAAACAGTGGATGAAGTCACCTAATTGGCCAAATTGCAGTTACATTAAATAATTTTTAAGGCTAGAACAGAAAATACATTAAAGATAATCATATAGAAGCACATCAAAACCTAACTCAGGCTCAGTAATAACTGAAGAGTCTCTATAGCGTGTGTTTTTAGTATTTTAGAGTTTGCCCCAGGATTCTGACACATGATCAGCTTCAACACACAAACCTGTATTTAGAATCTCCTTTTTATGTAGTTAACAACAGGTTACTTTGAGCAATGAAGAAATTGGACAAACATGTAAACCATGTACAAAAATCAAACATTAACCGTGGCGATTACAGTGATTACTCACAATATTAACTTCTTTGTGCTTGAGCTTTAAAAACCAGAGCATACAGATAAGAACGGAGAATATTTTTGATCTTCCATCGGGAGAGTGACCAGGGATCCTACAGAGCAGTTTCCCACCCTCGCAAGCCAGACTCAGACCACTTTTGCTGCTCCACTCCATTAAGGACTCCGACAAGAGAGGATTCCATACACCGTGTCTGTAGGCAGTATTTCTAATCAATGACATCTCTAACGGGTAGCTGGCAGCTTTATTCACAGAAACACATAATAAAAATTCCTCAGCTAAGACTTAGTATCACTTCATCAAAATGTAACAGTTGCTTCTTCTATTACAAAGAGAACAAAACCAGATCCTTAGTTTAAATATGCATTTTTATAGCTGATTTACTTTTTTTCCTATCCTAAAAGTATTAGTCAGTCCAGTGACCCCATTTTTTTTTGTTGCTGCTTGTTTAAGAAAAGCTGTACTCTGCAAATATGTTATTTAAAGTTTATTTACCTTTGTGATAGGACACTTAGATATCTGGCCTGTAGAACATTTTCATTCATTTTTAGTTCTCCAAACCGTTCTCAAGCCTTCTCAAACCCCTGCAATACACACAGCGTGCATATAAAAGGGGCAGAGGGGAAACCAATCGTTTTAAGCATTTAATTTTGGTTTTGAACTTTGAATAAGTTTCCTCCAATACTTTGGAGGGGGAAATTTCATACAACTTTATATACTTAGACACATTCTTTTTTTCTGAGAAAATGAAAGAAGTATCTCAGAAACTTTTTAAAAAAGTATTATGTTGGTTTAGTTAATACTTATAGACACTTTGTTTCCATGATAAAAGTTCTTTTCCAAAGGTCTTCACCTGTGCCATGAAAACAAACTCCAGACCAAACCTTCCTTTGTGAAGCCTCAGCCCACGGGCCACCTTTGTTCACACCTGTAAGGGAGAATTTAAAACAGAGCTAAAATAAAAATCACCCTAATCCAGAAGTCCTAAACGCTCTGTAAAGTTTATATTCCAAAACTACTGCAGTAACTTCTATTATGTTGAAACTGGTCCCACACAACAACGAATAAAATGAATTGTCCGTGCCACAGACAAAACTGAAATAACACAGCTCTAACAGCTAAATCATAATAATGCCCTAAACTGACACAAAAACACGAACCTGTGGCAGAATACTAGCAGTACCATTATTATAAGTGACACTTTTTACCTTAAGCTGGATCCAGCTTGACCTGTCTCCCAGCTCGCACGCTCTCACAGAACTTGTGTTTAGTCGTCAAACGCTTTCATTACAGTTTATCCACAGGCAACGGCAGGTAGAAGTATCTCCATCCTGCACTGCAAAATATTTTGACAAGACAGTTTTCCAGCAATTCTCATCTTTTTGTTGATACTGAGTATCAAAAGTTTCAAAGCAATGCCGAGGGATTTTTACAGCCCTGTCTTTTTCAATCATCCCGAGGTGAAGGCGAGGTTAACAAGTCCACAGAAACTCCAGTGACCCTGCACAAAGGGACAAGCTGGAATTCTCACTAAACAAACGAAGCACATTTCACCTATCATCCAAGCCCAATGAAAACGGCCCCCTACGTTTGATAAAACCAGTCACAAGCACATGGAGACAAGCAAGTGTGGGGTTTCGCTACCCTCGGAAAGCCAGTGGATCCAATACCTGATGCAGAGAGCAAGCCCTGCCAGGACATACTTGGCACCTCGTTTCAGCAGCCGGCCTGGCAAAAGATGCAGGAGAATATACCTCCTGTTGGCAAGGCAGGCCCTGCCCCACCGCTTCATCCAACAACTGGACGCGAGTAAGAGCAAGAGCGGGCTCCCGAGGGGCTGCAAGGCTTCTGGCGACACTTCCACTCACAGCAGCTACAAGCACCTCCAAAGGCAGATTTCCACAGAGGCAATCGACACACCTGGGATTTCTTTGCACAACCAACGCCTCCCCTGTCCTCCCTCTCTCTACCCCGAGCCCTCGGCAGCCCCTTCACCCAGAGCGGGAGGGGGGAACACGACCCGAGGGCCAACA
>JAHREE010150368.1:0-13613 GCA_033628505.1 Tringa tobata | reverse complement strand
CCCCAGGGGGTTGGTACTGCTTCAACAGGGAGAACTGCGACACCCGCTACGACACCATGCGCCGACTGATGAGCTCTCGGGAGTGGCCCGCGACACGAGTGGGTGAGTCCTGGTGTCGTCGTCGTACCCCTCCAGCACGGGATGGGCGTCGTGGCGGCGTCGTGGCGGTGTCGTGGCGGCGTCGTGGGCACGAGGTCGCTGCCGTGTGACAGTCCCACCCGGGTGCGGTGTCGCAGCACGGCCGGGGAGGTCTCGCTGCTGCGGGAGGGCGCCCCATGGCATGTGTCCCCCCTCACAGTGCGTTTCCCCCCCGCCAGTGCGTGTTCCCCGCTCGTTGGGGACGTCACATACACCCCGACGTGCGGTTGTCACTGTCAGACAGCGCCAGACTCCAGGCAACCTCTTCTCTTTACTTTAAACGCGTGTGTGCACTCACAAACCTGCCGGATCCGCAGAGCCGCGATTTAGTTTTTTGGTTTTTTAAGGGGCTCTGTGTTTCTCTGAGCCCCGTCCGCAGAGCTGACCCTGTCCCTGTCCCCAACGGAAGCTCCTTCTCGCTCGTGGCCCTGGGTGCGTGTTTCCCTGCGGTGGGATGGGCCCCACGTGCGTAGGGAGGAATCGGATCTGGCTTTGATCCGGAGCTGGCTCCTTCCACCTCTTCCCCGCTTGGAATGGCGTCACGTCGCCAAACCGGCCGCTTTCACGTGTGTGAAACCCCACGTTTGGCGCCTGCGTCTTTCGGCGTCGTGCGTACGGTGGAATTGGCCCCAGATCCCAGGCTCAGGATGCTCCTCTCTCCGTTCTCGCTGCTGATGCTCTGGTTTCTGAATACCTAAACCTCCATCATTCCCCCAGATCTTCTAACTGCCCGTGTCGGGATTCACCGGCCAGCATTTGTTTGCCACAACTTTTCTCTGTACAAGAAGCTCCTCGATGGGCTTCATCTCAAAGCGTGAACCAAATTCTGAAAGTCACATCTGCCCAAGGGCAAATTTAGAAATGTTCCTTCCGCTTCCCTCACCGATGTTTGTCATCGTGGACGTTTGTGTTCTGTGTGGTGGGAGGTCCCGCGTGAGGCTCGCACGGTTTCTCTGAGGTCTCAGACCATCATCTGTACATTCCTTGTTCCCTTGTGCCCTTCTGCAGGAACCGGGATCCTGTCGTCGCAGCCAGAAGAAAACCCCCACTGGTGGAACGCAAACATGGTGTAAGGAGGGAACGAGGAGGGGAAACAGGGTTATACTTCAACAGCTTCTCCTGCCTTGTAGGCCAGCAAGAATGCTACAGATTAAGGCTAGCACTCCCGAGAGGGGATCGTACGTTCCCTCATTTGTTCTAGTTCAGCTCTAACGAAGTAGCACTGGCAAGATCTGGAGAAACTTTAGCCCGGTCTCCTTGGAGTTGTGGGGTGGTCTAATGGAGGGTAGCTCAGGGAGCCTTCTCAAAGAGCTGAAGTGGCAAATCCTGTTGTGTGTGGTGGGCTGATGGTAGGTTACACGTTTGCCACTTGGAGAGGAATGTGGAGCAGTTCCTGCAGCTCAAAGAAGAGAAATGAGAAAGACACCAGTTCATATATGCATCTATATAGAAGGGAAAAGCAGGAGAGAGGGATGTTAATGTGCATTCTGCAAGCTGGAGAAAAAAATGGGAAGATAAATTCATTCCTGCAAAACCCTCCAGTGATTGCAGTCAGCCTTTATGCTGCATTGACAAAGTTTTCTCATTTTTCACGTGAAAAACTGAAGCACGTAGAGCTGGCCGTGGCAGGCCATCCCCCACAGCAGAGGGGCAGCTGAGAGCAAAATCTTGGCCCATTGCTCTGAGCTCAGTGCTTCAATTAGATTGATAAAAGACACGTTATTTATTGATTTGACCCATTAAAACTACCAGAAAAGTCCAAACAGTTGTAATTGTCACTTGGTGTGCAAGAAGGTAAGTTGTTTAACTGGACGAGAAACTCTTCCCTTTTCCCCTCCCCAGGGTTTAATTTCTCCAGTTCCTTGCCCCCGTCCTCACCCCTCCTTGCGTGTGAAAGGAACATCAGTGCTCACACAGCTCTCTCTTACAGATTCATCCCTTATTGCTCAAGTGATGTTTGGAGCGGTGCCTCTTCCAAGTCTGAGAAAAGTGAGTGTTGCTGATGGGCTGTTGCTGCCCCAGACATCACACATTAAAGGATGTGGCCAGACTTCTGTGAAATTACGTGAATGAAGAACAGGCTTTTTCTTGCTGAAGGGCAGGAAAGAATATCAAGCTACTTCCAGATAAAACATCCTGATCTCTTTAGCTTGGGCTTTTCTGACATAGTTCAGAGCCACTGCGCGTGGAGCTGTTACACTGGGGCAGTATGCGAGGATTAGAGGAACCAAATTCCTTTTAGATGAATCTCCAGGTTCCAGCACGAGGGCAAATTAAACGGTGTAGCTGAGGAGCCCTGGTTTGTTACACGCAACTTTGGCCTTTGACAGGAGCCGTGGCGTGTCAGGCTGAAGCTGTCTGCAGGCTTCTTTGGGAAATGAAGAATAGTTCACCTTGATGCATGCGTTGCCATCGGCTGTCATTTTGATGATGATGGAGCTCTGGGAGTCTGCTTAGAGGAGCCCTCTTCCCGATTAAGCTGGATTTCGTGCCAGTGAATAGCTCTATTTTGTGCTTCTTCGAGTTTCCCAGTTTAAGCAGGATTGGTGTCTGGGTGCAGTAGTGTCTACAGAACCACCAGGGGCTTAGTTCTCCTCTCCTTTGTTCGGGAAAGGTTTTCTTTGACCAGAATGGAATTAGTGTTGATGTTCGCTGCTGTGAGCCCAAGATGCTCCACGATGTGGCACTGAAAAGGCAGAAGGTTAACGCTTTTCTTTGAGTTGGTCTGTGAATTCTGGCCTTAAACCAGATACTGAGTCCCTCGGTGGCTCTTTCACTAACTCTTACGTCGAGCAACTGACCACCCGTGGGTACACTTCTGTCACAGCAAAGGGACCTTTTCACTTCATCGTAGCTTCTCAGGCTTGTTCCCATGAAGCAGCTACACCTCAGCACCACCTGGTGCCTTTTGGTGGTGCCGAGGAGGTCTGTGCTGGTGTAACGTTTTGTGAGACATTGCTTGTCTGAATGGGCTTTATGAGCTGGGGAAAAAGGGGGTACGGTGAGTTGGAACTGAGATCCTGGGGGGTAGGAAGGTGTGCGTGTTCCTCACGTATCAAGGAAGGGTCCCAGTGCCTTCCTCTTTGCTCTTGCTTTCCTTCTCTGAGATTACCAGTTTCTGAGCCCTGCTGTAGGAAGTGTCCTTGTGTTTCTGTGTATTCTCAGCACTCTCTGTTCAGTCTTTCTCAGGGAAGCAAGTTTTGTATGGGTGGGAATATCTCTTGTTGGATGTACTCGATGCAGGTGGAGAAACGGGTTGGTTTTCGGTTCATGATCCCTTCATGAAGTTCTTAAGCATTTGTGGAGAGGAAATGAAAGTCTTGGCCTGGGCAGGAAAGAGTTTTGTTGACACTGAGCTTTCTCTTCCAGATGAATATGCCTTCATGGGAGCCCTCATCATCCAGGAGGTTATAAAGGAGCTGGTGGGAAAAGGTCTTAGCACTGCAAAGGTGCTGCTGCTTGCAGGGAGCAGGTAGGTATCGACGAGATCTCCTGGGGTGAGGACAGGAGATTTCCACTGTAGGAAGCTGTTAGGGAGGAGGTCTCAGCAGACCCTGAAAAACTTCTTCTAGGGGTACAGTCACACTCACACAGCAAACCCTGTACCTCTTCTCAGCTTTCTCCTGTCAGTGGTACAACGGGGGGTGGGATAATGTTACTTACTTGGCTTTTGGTCCAGGTACACTTAAAAGAAAATAACAACAAGGTAAAAGCTTTTCAAGAGGTAGGGAATGTGTTCGTTCTTCCCTGCATAAAGAATGCTGGCTCCTGTTGGCCCACACCCTGAGACACATTCCTCTTGTGAGCAGATTGGGGACATCCGAATTGAAAAATCACACTTGCCTGACACGGGTGCCCCAGATTGTGGTGTGTTGCAGGAAGCTGTGGTACACTCGGCGTGTGTTGCACGGGAGCGTATTATAGAAATTCCAGAGAGTGAATTTGTCTCACTTCAGGTTCTTTTGGCTTTTGACCAGCCAAACCCCTTACAAATGATGTAAAGTGTATATATTTCCCAGGAGAAAGAACAAGAACGGGATTTGGTTTCTGAGGTGTCAGGCTGTTACTCAGCACTGGCTTTATTTCTGAGGGTTCTGCAAAGCAAGGAAATAACTCGGTGGCTGCCACGTTAGTAGTGGACAGTGCTGTGGGTAGGGGAGGTTGTCGCTGCTGTGGGAGGATGCGCGTGCGAGGATACGCGTGCGAGGCTGGTGTGCTCCGTGGCCGCAGTGTGCACGTTGCCGTTGCAGTGCTGGAGGGACGGGAGTGCTCCTCAACGTGGACCGAGTGGCAGAGCAGCTGGAGGAGATGGGTTATCAAGGGATTCAGGTTCGAGGTTTGGCAGACTCCGGATGGTTCCTGGATAATAAACAGTATCGCAGAACCGACTGTATTGACACCATAACGTGCGCTCCAACAGAAGCCATCAGAAGAGGAATAAGGTACAGTCAGATGCTCTAAAGTACAGTTTTATAAGAGGTTAGAGTGTGGAGAAGGTGTCCTCCTTCTCTGTCTTCCTTCATTTTGATACTTAAAGAATATTTAGCTTCTGCATCAGTGGTTTTTCAGTGTTTTTATTGGAAAAGGCAATAATTTAAAATCCAGACATGCAAAAGAAAGCGTACAGTTTAGATGCTCTAAAATGTGTTTATGGGACAAAGAATCCAAGAAAGAGCTCTGCTCAATAAGTTGGAACCATAAGCGGAACAGAAACAGCCCGGGATATGAAAAGGCTGCTGTTCAGACTGTGCTGTGACCTTGGTTCTGTTGCTGCTTTGTCTTGTAGGTACTGGAACGGAATTGTACCCGAGCGCTGTAAGCTGCAGTTTAAAGAGGGAGAGGAGTGGAACTGCTTTTTTGGATACAAGATTTACCCCACTCTTCGATGTAAGGATCAAAGGAGGGACGTGAAATGTATTCTAGGGTTTCCTCTCTACCCGTAGGTAACTTAGAGCTATTCCCTTTTCCAATTTTCTTTGTCTCCCTAGGTCCAGTCTTTGTTGTCCAGTGGCTCTTTGATGAGGCCCAGCTTACTGTAGACAACGTGCACCTCACTGGCCAGCCTGTTCAGGAGGGGCAGTGGCTCTACATCCAAAATCTGGGTAGGGAGCTGAGAAACACCTTGAAGGATGTGACGTAAGTGTTTCGTTGAGGAAAACCCGGCACGTTTATTTATGAGAGACATTCCTATCCGGTATCCCAGCAGCATTTCTCAGAGCTCTGCAGAAATGGGTGTTGTAAATTTGGCAGCTATTAGTTAGTCTTCATCAAGAATCTTGCCTTTTTCATTTCTGTATAAGTGCAAAATAATTTCCAGCTTCCCAATTATCAGCTGCCCTTTGTTATTCATAGGAATGTGGGTTTTTCTTTCCTACCTCCAAGGCGAGGTCTGAGCCTCCTTGCCGTTGCACAGCCATCAGCCTCACAGGGATGTTTTGAAAAACGCTGATCGTAAAACATGCAGAGATTGGACGAGAGAGCAGAGGAGGAGCTGTTAACGTGCCTTACTTGGTTCGTGCATTCAGGAGTCTCTTGTTGCAAATGCGCACTGCTAGGAAGGATCCTTTTCTTCTGGATATTTTCCAGTCCGGTTTTATATCACAATAGTCATTGCTGTTTCTAAAAATCTTGCCAGGGGCAGTAAAAATTCCACCCTCTACCTAGTCCGGAAGGTTCTATTTAGCAGGAGGTACTTTTTCCTTCCAAGACCTAATCCTTGTTTCCTTTTTCCCTTCAGCGCTAGCTTTGCTCCTGCCTGTTTGTCTCATGAGATCATTACACGCAAGTGAGTGCTTTTGCAGATTCTGTGCGAGGTCAACGGGGAAAGCGGGAGGGGAACGAGCCCGTTCGTCAGCCCGGCCCCTGACGCCCTCGGTGGGGTTTGTCTTTGCAGCCACTGGACGGACATCCAGGTGAAGGGGACGTCGTTACCCCGGGCCCTGCACTGTTGGGATCGGAGCCTACACGAGAGCAACAAAAACGGGAAAGCCCCTCTGAAAGGCTGCCCCATCCACCTGATCGACAGCTGCCCCTGGCCCCACTGCAACCCCTCCTGCCCCACCATCAGGGACCAGTTCACGGGGCAGGAGATGAACGTCATCCAGTTCCTCATGCACATGGGCTTCGACGTTCAGAAGATGGCACAGCAGCAGGGCCTGGAGCCCAGCAAACTCCTGGGGATGCTCAGCAGCGGTAACTAGGAAGGGGGCTGCAGAGGGGCAGAGCCATGAGATCGGGGGAGACTCCAAGCCCTTCTCCCACACTTCCTAATCTTCTTCCTTACGCTCATGCAGGCAGACGCACGCTCACACCCACGCATGCTCACACCTGTACAACCCACGTGCTCCCACACTCTCGCACACTTAGGATGTGTCAAGGGAAAAAAAAAAAAAAAAGAAAAAAAGGCAAAAAAGCAAAGGCGATGATTTCTTGCTTACACTATTTGACTGGAACTCGTTGCCTCCAGACACCAGGGCTCAGTTTTGGCCGTTCACATCCTGCGTTACACAAGGCGATCTGATACAGGGAGTAGCAAAGCCATAAATAGCAGCAATGAGAACCTTCCCCAGATCTAGGACTTCTTCCCTTGCCACAAATTTTACATCATGGACTTGATACAAGTGGTGGAAAAAAAAAAAGCAAGCACTGGATTTTTTTTGTCCAACTAGAAGTGAAGGAACGGTTACACGACTTCCTGGAGGTCAGCATCTCACGATGAGTCAAAACATACAAACCCAGGACACGTGCTAGGGATGGACACTCTTGTACTCAATTTACTTTCCTATTATTTTATAAAATGACTTTTTTATTACTTTTTTTTTTTAAACTAAGCAAGAAATATAAATGATATTGTTTTGTAACATATTTTTTTTAAATAACGAAGAAACCTCTTGCTACTTTGGCAACGTGGACATATTTATTTTAATATGTAAAACGCTATTTATAAGGGCTGACCAGAGAACCATACATATGTCTTTGTAAAGTTGTATATGCTGCTCGTTTGGATGGGTTATCCTTGTGATCACTTGTGCCTGGGAGGGGGCTGAGGGTGGTATTGACGTTTTGTAATAATTAGACTTCTGTGTTCCCCTTGCAGTTCGCTTTGTCCTTGTTGCTCTGACGAGAGGTTGTAAAACGAGGTCTAAGTACAGAGATTTTCACCCAGCGTTGATGTTTGCGTCCTCGCACGGCGTTTTCAGCTTGAAAACTGTGATTTCCCAGGTGTGCAGGGCATTTTAAGATGCGAGGACATCTGGTTTTTGCAGCGAAGGCCTCTCTTCTAGTGAGAGAAGCGTTTGATGAGACCGTCTGGCCCATCTTAGACTGGGGGAGCACTTGGAAGAAAAAAGGCAGAGAACACAAGACGAGCACCAACATATTTTTATCCTTCCAGTCGGGTGCGAACGCACCCACCTCCGAGCAGAGAGTCCCCGTTGGTGGCATTGGGAGGAGAAGGCGGGAGGGATGAGGAACGCCTGGTCCAAGCTGGAGGGAGCAGGAGACCCATCCTCGGCGGGGAAAGGGCTTCCCGCTGCCCCGTGTGTGGCTGCCCCAGGGAAACCCCTGCGGGGAGCGTAATCGCATCCTTTCTGCAGGAATCCTTGGTGCCGACTGGGCGTTCGCTGGCGCTTGTGTAAATGGTTTTTACAGTGTGTTAGGCCACAGAAAAGTAGGGGGTAATTTTAGAAGAATTCCATGCACTTTCAGGGTAGGTCTTGCCAGGTTAAAAGGGTAATGGTGTTTGTAGCATCCACTGTATTAGGTGAGTAAAACCAAAAATGGAACAAAACCGCAGCCGTTCGGTTACTTTTCCTGGGCTTCAGCAGCCGGGTGGTGCCACATAGGAGATCCGGCTGCGTGAGATGGGTTCAGTAAATGTTTTAAGATAAAAAAGTAGCTAAAGAGAAAGCGAATCGTGCTCCCAGCAGAGCTGGAACGTAGGAAAACTACCAGTGGAGTTTCCCTAAGAACAACCTAGGGGTTACTAATATCCTTTATGTTTTAATGACTTGGGTATAAAAGTAAAATTGTTCTGATCACATTTTTCACGCCACCAAGTTAAGAGGCTTCTGCAGCACAGACGGCACTTGGAAAAGCGTCCAGGAAGATGGGATCCCTTTGAGGGCTGGAGTCAGGTGGAGTCAAAAGTGTTGGTACTCGAGCAGCGGCCGGAATTCCTGCCGGGCACCAGTTCATCAGCTGGGAGCACCCAGGGAGCTGCTGGGCATCAGCTCTTGGCAGGGTGACTGTACAGGAGGTGATGCACCCAGAGACACGGCCCGTGCCCTGGGCTGTGTCCAGCAACATGTTTCTACTGGGAAACAGTAAAGTGTAAATGCCACCCTTGAAGTTTGCTTTTTGCAGAGCTGGTTACATGTATGCAGGTAAATTTAATTCTAAATCTAAAACAAGAATTCAAAGGTTGATTTCTAAAAGGCACAGAATGTTTGGAGGAGATAATTTCCTTGCAAGCACAGGAAAAAAAAAGCCCTGGGAGTCAGGGATCACTCTTTTCAGTTAGTGCACCGCTGCAACAGTCTTAAAATGTCTCAGAAATATTTTTAAAGGGGAACTTGGCTAATTTTATTAGAAACATTATACAATGGGGTTGCAAGTCGTAACTGGAAACTGGAATCTGTAACCCAGGAAGTCGCATCCAGCTCTATACTTCTTGTACTTGTGCAATAAATATCATTTTCCCAAGCCTTTGTAAAACTGGCACTTCTAAGTTCATCCCCAGTGGCATCTGCTGTGTGGAAGCCAGTGGCAAAAAGGGCAAGGCTGAAAAAAACCAGTACAATGTGGTCACTCAGATCTCGTGACCAGGTGAGATGCTTTCTCTCTGAGGGGGAAAAATTGTCTTTGGCTAGAGGTGAAGGATTAACATCAGAGAGAGTAGGAGGGACCAGGCCTGGGGGTGAGAGGACCTTCACCTGGAGCTCCTTGGCTCTCCCTGCATTTCCTGGTTGTTGTGATGTTAATTGTGCACCTTCCACCCCAAAAGAATGCAGGTTTTCTACCTTTAGCACCAGAGATCTTTTTAAGGAAAATGGGAGGGGTTTTCGTGAAAGGGACACTGAGGTTTACAAGATGGTGACAAAGCTGAAGGTAGGCAATGAAACTGTAGTGTTCTCATGCGAATCATTCCACGGACCCTCCAAAACCCTGACGGGGAGCTGCGGGAGCACTGCAGCCCGTGTCCACCTCCGTCTGTCTCTTGTCCTGAGCCACAGCTGGATCACAAGTGACTTTCAGCAGCGACACCAACTTCAATGGTTCCTGTCCAAGCCCCTGGTCCCGGCCCCGTTTGTCACTGCCACCCGTGCACGTCTGCTCTGCACATCAGACCAGTGATGCCTCCAGCTTAAAAATAATCCCTGTCAGGTGCAAGTTTTCTGCTGCCCTTTTTAAAATCTGAGATCCATGACCTGATCCGGCTCACGGAGCAGCCGTGTTCGCAAGACGTGTGAGAGCAAGGGAGGAGGGTGGGAACCAGCAGCCGGGGACCCAGACCCGCTGCATCGCCTCTGAAGCCCCCCATATCCAAGCAGGGACTCCCGTGAAGCCACATGTCCTGGTAGGAAGAGCTGCTGCAGTGAGGTCCCAGCTGGTTCCCACCAGCGCCGGTGCCAGCAGACCTTGCTGGCAGCAGATCACTGGGAACGGGTGTTCTTCAGGGGGCTGGGGGCTTTCAGCTGCCTGAGGTCCTTGAGTCCCCATCCACAGCACAAGGGAGGCTTAGGGTTTTAGGGCTACAAAGATGAGGGGTCTAGAACATCTCTCTTACAAGGAAAGGCTCAGGGACTTGGGTCTTTTTAGTCTGGAGACAAGAAGACTGAGTGGGGATCTGATCAACACCTGTAAATACTTAAAGGGTGGGTGTCAAGAGGATGAGGCCAGTCTTTCCTCAGTGGTGCCCCACAGGTAACGGGCACAAACTTGACCATAAGAAGTTCCACCTAAACATGAGGAGGAATTTCTTCACTTTGAGGGTGGCAGAGCCCTGGAACAGGCTGCCCAGGGAGGTGGTGGAGTCTCCATCTCTGGAGACATTCCAAACCCGCCTGGACACGTTCCTGTGCAACCTGCTCTGAGTGGACCTGCTTTGGCAGGGGGTTTGGACCAGATGATGTCCAGAGGTCCCTTCCAACCCCGTATCGTTCTGTCATTCTGTGAGGGTGATGGGAGAAGGGGCAGCACCATCCTTCACTGAACAAACCCTGGCTGCTCCAGAACCACGGGCCAAGGTCACAAATGGGAGCAGACACTTTTTTGTCAGCTCTTCATTGCAGTATCTGCACTGCCTGTGGCGATTCATTGGTAGGTGTCTCATCATGACATTAGTATACAAATAAAAAACAACGATATTAAGCAATTATTGTTAGCAAGCATGAGGGTCGTTAGGACGTTACAGACTTTATCAGCACAGCTGATGCTCACCTTGGACCATTCAGAAGGGTTTTAGGGCTCTGAGCTGGGCTGGCCCTGGGTCAGGCTGCTCCCTGCTTCCACACTCCTGGACCACCCTGTGTCCGTACTGGGACCAGCACGGGGAGAGCTGGTCTGACACTGAGGAGTCAGCAGTGCTGCTGTGAGGTAATGGAGGAATTGTTCTACTATCTTGTGTTTTTCATTTTTTCCCATTCTGAAACTATATCAGAAATTTTCTTTGGGGCTTCTAGAGTAAGAATTAAGAGACTTTTGGGGAGAGGCCAGGTCTGGGGGAACCAGAAATGGCTACCTGGGAAAGCTTTGAGCCAACAGGAGGGAGGGTTTGACACTATATATTGAAATCTGTGTTCCAAATCAGAGCTAAGAATATCAAAGCCTTTTTTTTTTTACAATTGTATTTTGCTTTGGCTTTCTGAGATACGAGAATAACTGGTTCCCGTGTAAGTAAAACAGAGATATGGAAGAATTTAAGGAGACAGGGAGGACCGGTGCTCAAAATCTTCCCAGCCACACGCTCTCACTGACGCTCAGAGCACAGCAGGGCCTTTCACAGCAGGTAAATATATTAATGCTCCAGATGAAATGCAGCAAAGTGAGTCAGCTTTTATTGTAGCTTCTGGCCTGAATCTTTTTACAGGGCTTGTGATGCCTTCAGGCTTCACGCTCAGGGGGGGCCGGGGTCTGCAGGACCCAGCTCCTGTCCCCGCAGCGTGGCTGGATCCCAGCCCGATTCCCCCCACCGAGGGGCGGCTGCGGGAGAAGAGCGGCGTCCGGGGACCCCCAGCGCTGCCGGAGGAGCAGCAGCAGGATCATCAGGAGCCTCTGATGGGGCTCGGAGCTTCAGTGTTAAATAACACCCGCTCACGGCAGTTGAGGGGGGCAGGACTCATTCCAGAACTATTAATATAGCCCCTATTTATACTCCTGGGTTCCTGCGACCAGTGCAGCGGAGAGCTACAGCTGCAGAGCTAAAATGGAATCAATGTCAGCCCGCAGGGAGAAAGGGATCCTTTCGGCCATCATGCGGGAAAGGAGACGATGAAAGGACAGACCTTGGAGCAGGTCTCGGACCCCGGAGAGCGGAGGGAGCTGATGGCAGCACCCTGAGGTGGGCAGAGCCAGCCCTAACGTCCCTCAGCCGGCAAGTCTGCGCCAAGAGGCGGCCAGAAACGCAGACTCAGCGTCACAGGCAGCACCTCCGGCACCGGGAGAGACGAGGCGGGGATTCGAGCTGCTGCTCTGCTTCTCCAGCACCTGGTGTGACTCAGGACAAAGCAGCAAAACCCCAAAAGGACATCTTGGGAGTTGGGGGGGGAGGGGGGGGGTGGTCTTTAACTGCAAACTGCACTGTCTGCTGGCCTGGAAAGATGATGGAGAGCACGGGAGGGCCATATCTGAACACGGCTGCGGTGACGTCCCCCGTGGGAATAGCTCGTTTGCTGCAGATGACGTTCGGATGCGCCACCTTCAGCCTGGTGGCCCACCAGGGGGGATTCAGTGCCGCCTATGGCACCTTCTGCATGTTTGTCTGGACCTTCTGCTTCGCCGTCACCGTCTTCGTCGTCACCTGCGAATTCACGCACCTGCACAGCTGCCTGAGCATCTCCTGGGGGAACTTCACCGCCGCTTTCGCCATGCTTGCCACCCTCATGTCCGTCACGGCGGCGGTGATCTACCCGCTCTACTTCGTCCAGCTGGAGTGCTACCCCATCGGCTGCGAGGTGAGAGACTTCCGCATCGCCGCCAGCGTCTTCGCCGGCCTCCTCTTCTTCGCCTACGCCACCGAGGTCTTCTTAACCCGGGCAAAACCGGGACAAGTCACCAGCTACATGGCCACCATCTCGGGGCTCCTGAAAATCGTGCAGGCCTTTGTGGCCTGCATCATCTTTGGGGCGCTGGTGAACGACAGCCAGTACGGCAAATACGTGGCCACGCAGTGGTGCGTGGCCGTCTACAGCTTCTGCTTCGTGGTGACGGTGGTGGTGGTGGCCTTCAGCGTCACAGGTAAGACGGCCTTGCCGTGGTTCCCCTTCGAGCGCTCCGTGGTCATCTACACCTTCGGGGCCGTGCTGCTCTACGTCAGCGCCGCCGTCATCTGGCCCGTGTTCTGCTTCGACAGCAAGTACGGCTCCCCCCGGCGCCCCGGCCTCTGCGCCAAGGGCAAGTGTCCCTGGGACAGCCAGCTGGTGGTCGCCATCTTCACCTACGTCAACCTGCTGCTCTACGTGGTAGACCTGGCCTACTCCCAGCGCATCCGCTTCATCTCACACCTCTGAGCTGTGGCTCTGCCGCCCCAGCGCCCCGAGGGACCGTCGTTGGGGACACGGGGAAGGGAACCCACGCAAGAGCCTTCAACCAAACGTCGAGGCCAAGACTGACTGGACCAGCAAATGAATGACCCGTGGCTGCAGCTGATGCTGGAAAAAAAGCCCACGTCCCACCCATCGTCCAACATCTGCCTCAGCCGCCCGGTGCCGGAGCGGGGAGATGCTGCAGCTCAGAGTGTGCAAAATGGCCTTTCATCCCCCAGGCCACAGGAACGGTCGCCGCAACAGCGGGGCTGCAGGCGACGGGGATCGCCGAGCCAAATATTAGGAAAGACACCGAGGGTTTTGAAACTCTTACCAAACGCTTAACCGTAATCAAGTGACTACCCAGGAAGTGGGAAAGTTAAAAGCTGCATCAAGGAACAGCAGTTCTGGGGATGAAAAACAATCCCTCGGAGTTTGGGTTG
Source organism: Tringa tobata (assembly GCA_033628505.1). Taxonomy (NCBI): domain Eukaryota; kingdom Metazoa; phylum Chordata; class Aves; order Charadriiformes; family Scolopacidae; genus Tringa; species Tringa tobata. Next base: position 289 of record JAHREE010150368.1, on the reverse strand, counting down.
GTTTGGGCTGTGTGGTGAGACGTGAAATGCTTGCAAGTGTGGGAAATTCCAGTCAGGATGTTTCTGAGAAGAACAGCATAGCTGTAATAGTATTTTGAAGATTACCACTCCTTTCCTTTCCTCTCCTCTCCCTCGCTGTTTAGCACAGAAAAAGAATATCCTCGGGCACGCACCTTGGGGGGAAGCAGGGGATATTCCTGTTCAGCAAACACTGAGTCACTACAGAAATGAAAATTTGCGAAATCGGGGGCTCTGCTGCCAAGAAACAGGGTGCAGAACAGAGACAGAC
>JAHREE010150365.1:0-15417 GCA_033628505.1 Tringa tobata | reverse complement strand
TCTGCTGTTGGTGGCCCCAGAGCTGGAGGCAGCCCTGCAGGGGGGTCTCTCCAGAGCGGAGCAGAGGGGGAGAATCCCCCCCTGGCCCTGCTGGCCACGCTGCTGGGGATGCAGCCCAGGGTGTGGGGGTGCTTTCTGGGCTGCCAGAGCACGTTGCCAGCTCATGTTGAGCTTCCCAGCTTATCTGAACTGAGATCAGAGTCAGGGCCTGGATTTAAAATAATTCACATTTTTCTAAAAAGCCAAAGCTAAGCCCAAAGACTTGGATGTTCCCGTGCTTGGATACGGGTGCTATAAGCAGACCGAAGAGTGAATTGTCCCAGATGGTTGATGATGTCCCTGACGATATCCCCAGATGATAGTCCCTGTTCAGGTTGAGCAGGACTTTGTATTTGGGGGTTGTACCAATAGACAAATTGGAAAATAAGATTTTAATGGCTGGAGGCTAGCATAAGAAGAGGGGAAGGCACAACCTGGATTTCTGGACTGGGCTGAATAACACCACTAGCATGGAAATGTGTGTGTTTAGTTGCCACAGTGATAGGAAGTCCCACTTCAGAACAGGCTTTGTGCTTAGGAAGGGTTTTGCTTTGCTTGTTCAGCAGAGGAGGAGGAGGAGGGAGCAGCATCCTTCTGAGCAGCTTCCCATGCTGGACTTCTCAAATTATGTCTAATTAAGTCTGCTGCCCAGAATGTCATCAAATTAGCAAGCGAACCAATTGCATCGAGTTTGGTGGGACGAGACTCCCTCACTCCATCCTGCCCCGCGGCGTGACTGCTCTGTCTGCAGCTCTGCCTCGTTGAACTCCCAGGAAACCCCTCCCAAAACAAGGAGAAATGAGCATCCACCCCTCTCTGCCGGCTTCCACTGCTGCAATATCCCCTCAGAGCTCTCCAGCCTCCTCGGGGAAACCTCCCCGCTTCCCTTAAAAAATATACATCGGGAGAGGCCTGAATATTTTTCCCATAACTTGGTGGGATGGAGCTTGAGAAACGCTGCCTTAGATGGTTTCATGTTGCCAAAATGTATTTGCTATTTGATGATGTGGGCTTCGGAGGGCCTGCTGTTCCCAATTGTCCATTGCATATTAAGGATGGTTATAGCCAAGAAGACTTTTCTATTTATTTGCTCCCTTTTCACTGTGACTTTATTATGCATGAGCAGCTTGACTGTGATACTTCTTTTGTTTTACATTTTGCATTCATTAAAAACCAGTCATCTGCATATTTTGTGAACCCTCAGGGGTCTCTTCTCCCCTTGATGCATGCGTGCCAGTCCCATTAGCATGGATGGGAATTAGGAGCTCATGCTGAAGGAAAAACACAGGCACCCCTCCCCCTGTTTCTCCCTGTACCACTCTACTGGAATATTAAAAAAAAAATAAAAATCATTACAGAGGATATTCACTTTGGGTTTAAAAAAAAATAATTAAAAAATAAAAAGAAGGAAGGAAAACTTGACCATGTACTTCAGGAGATTCTTCTTATAGCTCAGGGCTAGAGGTCACATAGACAGGGGATGTAAATCATTTTAGCATCACTGAGGTTTATGGCCATGTCTTTACCAGTAAGGAAAGTGTTCCAGACCCACTCCCCAACATGGAGGGCAAGTGATGCGGTATGGCTTGTGTCCACACCAGTGCCCTCTTCCCTACCCAGTCTTCTAACAGGAGGATAGGCTCTGTGTCCTGCTTCCTGGCCTTGTTTTGGTCTCTAAGAGTCACCAACAAGGGTTTAATCCCATTTCTGTCACCCCCAAAATGGCTGCAGGCTGCATCGTGGTCCTCAGCGGTTTGCTGATGATGCTGAGGGTGTGGATGAAGGAGTCGCAGTGGTTTCCCAAAAGCAGTGACTGGGAGGTCTTGCAGGGTCCTGGCTGACCACCTCAAGGCAGGTCCTCACCACACCACCAAGCTGAGGGACCACATTGCCTGTCGATACTCCTGTGGTGGATGGGGAGGGCTAGTCCCATCGTTATCCCTGCACCATTTGCAGAGGGTTGCCATCCTCCCTTCCCTGCCCCTGCTGAGCTAGAGCTCGGGCTGTGCATTTTTGTTCCCTGCCAACAAAGAAGTGATTATTATTATTATTATTATTTTTTCCATTTTGGTTAAAACTACTGGTGCATGGTGGCTTCCAGTCCTAGGATCCCCGGTTCTCTCTGCCTCATCTCTGAGGGTTAGAAAAATCACGCTTCTCCACCCAGACAGAAGTTTTGTATAAAACCTCCCCCCTGCTCCTCTGCGTCCCAAGTTTGGCAGTCCCCCCTTTCACAAGTGTGTGCACAGGAAGACACACAGAGAGATATGAATTTATTTTCTGCATTGTTAAAGCTTCAACACTACCCTCAAATCATCCTGACACAAAGGCAATGCCGCTCGGTTCACCAACCAGCACATTTTGCCCTGAGCAAAGACACTTTCCCATGCATGGAATGATCTCCCACTGTTTCCCATAAGAGCGCCGGGCTGGCTGGAGAAATCGAGTCGAAAGCTTTCCAGCACAAGCACCCGCCTGAAATAACTTGAAAGAAATGAGGGCTGGGGCTGCGGCCAGACAACGCTGGTTGGAGCCGGGAAGGATTAGGCCATAACCCCGTTTCGTTGAGGCTGCCATGGCTGGAGCATCCTACGCTCCGCTTGAGCATCCACCTCGTCCCAGCAGCTGTTTGCTACCAGGAGCAGATCTCTCTCTCTCTCTGTTTGCATACCAGTCCGTGAGTTGTACATCGTGGAAGGTTTAAGCACAAGGGGGACTTCAGCAAGTCAACCACGTAGATGGAACCTATCTTCTCTGGCTAATGGTGGGTAGAGGGAGAGGGGTAAATGGGTTTGGAGAATGAGGCATTCTGTGTAGCGCGGCTTCCTGGCCGTCGGGGCTCTGCTTGTGGTCCGGATGCTCTCTCCAAATTAAAGTACTGGTCCAAGTGTCAGTGTGGGCGTTGGACCAGACAAGCCCGATCCCTGAATGCTTCTCCACCATACATCTCTCCGCTTGCTTTCTGCTGCCTTATGTCCTTAGCAGCGTAGCCACAAGCAGAGAAATTACTTAGCAGGGACACAAAGTGGAAGGTGATCATTTTCGAAGGTAAAAGGCATCACTCAACACTTACTCAGGACCTATCTCGTAATTCAGGCTGCTTGGAGATAGCCTACGGGCAACGGAACAAAATAACACCCTCCCAGTTCCTGTTTTATTCACCCCTTTGGCCCACTGGAGTCTCTTTACTGACCAATTGTCTAACCAGCTGAAAGCTGGAGCAAATAAACATTTGCCATAAGCTGTCCTTAGGTCAGCTCTGGAATTTGGGGACTTCTTGGCATCCTTTGCACTGAGGTACAGAGAATTGCCACCTGCCTGCTTTGCACATCTCACCAGCGCGGGATTTATATTCGAGCCCTGACTTACTGCAGCTCAGCTGGTTCCTCTCAGCCTGTATCTACTCCTGGAAAACTTTGCTAAAGCATCTCCCATCCAGTGTCTTGTCCATGCACGTGCTTCGCTTGGGTTCAGAGGTTCTGGTTGTATCCCACAATAACTGCACCTCAGCCATGAGTGACAACAGCATTTCAGGATTAAGTCTGAAGAAAACTTGAATCCAGCACCACTGGCTCGCTCTTAACTCCACTAAAATAAAGCAAGCAAAACCAAAAAGGGATGGGAAATGGTTTTACTGGAGCAGCATCAGCATCTCCATTTGTGAATCGGTTTGTTAAGAGAACAAGGCTCCATTTAGCTGAAAGGTGATAGCTAAATTGCAGGACTGGCCTTCATGTTTAGAGCCCTCTATGTACCAGCTTTGACTCAGCAGCCTACAACAGTAAATCATTAATGGTCCCATAAGAATGGCAAGCTGGTTCACAACAGGAGTTTGGAATGGGGAAAGGAGATGGGCAGAAGAACAGACTTTCCATTCCCAAAATAAAGCGTTGAGGTCATCTTGAATATATGGAGAGCGCACGGAAGGCTGGAGGCGTTCCCTTTGTTAAATATTTACCATGCAAGTATTATTTCATAGAACACTTCTAGGACTTTATCTAAGCAGGATGGAGTAAGCGAAACATTCGGATGGGTCAATAGGACCATTTGCCAGAGTGGCTTGTTCTTAAACAGGAATCCAAAGCCCACCAGAGAGAGCTCCGTAATGTTTGACTACTAAAAGCATTGCTCGCAAAAGTGCAGCATCACACGGGCTCCAAGAGACCTGCAAACAGCCTGTCTCATTGGCATCACCAGGCCAGCATTCTTCATTACTGACATCCCCTGGCCACGAGCAGGGCAAAGGGGATGAGCTCCTGTTGGCTTGGTAGGAACCCCATGGTGTTCAGAAAGGGATCAACCAGGATGTGCACGATATTCCTCCAAAATCACGTTTATGACTCATAGAACCCTGACCTGTATCTAGAACAGGTAGAGCCCACCACAGGTCCAGCCATCCTCCCTGCAAACAGCAGGGCTCAGGTCCAGCATTACCCAGATGACATCTGAGCCTTCTCTGCAGCACCCAAGACTTCACGCGTAGAGATAATTAAATTCCAGATAACTCAAGAGCCACCCAAGGATGCAAAGCCACCAGGAGGAGACAGAAGATTGTCTTGTTAATCCTTGTGAGGACACTGCAGGAAGCGCCACTCTGTAGGTGCAAAACCGAAATGAAGACATCGTTTTGTGAAATTAAAAATAAAAGGGGGAAAAAATGGTTATTGTAGGTTTCACTTTAAAATGGTTTTCTTTTCTCCCCAGATATTTTTAAGGAAATATTTTACTGAATTAACTGCAAGCTAAATTACTCCCATTATCTGCTTCGGAGCAAGCAACTGTATTGCCCATGAAGTCGCTCAGGAGTAAGATAAAACTTCATATAGGCACAGCTTGGCATTGGGCTGCTAACAAGGCTTTTTCTGCAGTTTCTTCTGGCTGGAGGCTCTTGAGAGCTTTCTGACCATGGGGAAAAGGTGTCTGCAGGGCTGTTTGTGTCATGACTAATTTGTCCTTCTTTTCTTCTAAGTTACAGAACCTCTGGAAATTTGTCCAAAATATTTTTTTTTGAAAGGAGGATTATTTTTTTGCAGAACATTTACTGTTTAAAATTTTCACGGCATTTTTGCTTTCTGGCTATAGTCTTATTGCTGTATTTGCCCAACCTCATGTTTTTCCCCCATAATCTTGGAAAAGAAATACTTTTTCAAACTTCCAATTGGGAAAAAACTTGTGGGTTTTCTTTGTTAATCTCATCCTGCATTTTACTGGAAAGCTCACAGAGAAATGGGGGAAAAGCTAGAAAGGGCATGTCTCCTGCAGATTGTGTGGAGGAAAGGGGGATGACGGCTGGTGCTGCATTGTGTGTCCCCAGAGAAGGACTGGAGATGACCATAAAGGAGGGATTTGTCACCTGTGGGTGCCAAGTGAGAGCCTTGTCCTTTGGGAAGGCATGTGTTGATGCAACATACAGTGGTAAAAGAGCCTTTGCTTTGGCCCTTCAGGCATGGGAGAAAATTACTTTGGATTACACAATGATAACTGGGCTGCAGAGTCACCCTAACCTTGGAGAAGGAGTTTAACCCTGTGCAGCAAGTGGTCTCTTCCATGTCTTGCAGGGCAAGACTCTACCTGTGGGTCAGGGCAGATAAACCACCAGATCTTCAGGTGCCTGAACCATACCTTGGGACCCTCCCAGTGCCTCAGATCCTCTTCTTCACCCCAGGTGGGACTGTATCTGCAGCAGAAGAGCAGCCTTGCAGGAGAAGGTGCTGCCCTGGAGCTATCCTATGGAACTGGGCTGTTTGGAGTCCGTTCAGCAGAAAAATGAGCGTCGATGGTATTTTCTATCTATGGTTTCTTGCTAGTGTTATGTCAGAAGTCTCATGGGAATTGGAAATGTTTGTGGGGATTCAGTTGTGATGCTTTGTTTTTCTGTTTTCCTCTTTTAACATGAAACCAAATTTCCTATAGCGTGGAAAATGCTTGATTTTGTTCTAGGGAAGAGGCTGTGACAAAGGATGGCATAGAAAGCATCCAAAACAGGAGTAAAATGACTGAAGACATTATAAAAAGTCCCCTGAAGGAAAAGCAGCTGTCATTTTTGCACAGGAGAGCTGGGTGAAGCAAAAATGTCCACCAGCGGAGGGAGGGCAAGTCTGTCAGACCCAGAAGGGTGGTGTTGATGTTTGCCATGGCCTTCTCCTGCACCACTTCCCACCAAGCAGGGAGCTATGGAACCTCAGATGTCAATGGGTTTGAGTCCACCTTTCGTCTTTAAAACACTAACCCACATTAAGGCGAATTTAGTATATGTGATGCTTCCTCTGAACTCTCTCCCAGCTCCCCAAAATTTCCATTTTGGTGCAACCTGAGCTAAATGCAGTTGCTCTGTGCAAATTACATTCCTGCCATGAGCTCATCCATCTCCCCTTGAGCTCAGGCAGACTTGGAGCATCCAGTGTGATTTAAGGAAGCCAGGCGTGACAAATAAGGACAAGCTGGATTTTTTACCTTTTTTTTTTTTTTTTTTTAAATTATAAAGTGCAAAACACATCGGCAGCTAATTCTGATTCACAAATACACTGGAGAAGCTTGTAACCTAGGAACGCTTTGTGAGCGGGAAGAAAAGCGCAAAATTTGTCATGCCTGAGGAACCACTTGGCGCCTTTACACTTCCAAAATTTACATCACGCTGGGCAGGTATTGATACAGCCCAAGATCAGGGAATCCAGCCCTTTCTGGGGAATTGCTGCACTGCTACCCACCGCTTTAAGTCACTCCAGACGTCTGAATAACATCCAAAAATTAAAAATGCCAGGAAGGTTTGTTTTTTTTTTTGAGATCTGTCTCCATTTAGTGAATTTTGAAAATCAACCCCTCATCAACCCTTCATCTCCTATGAAATATTGCTGGTATTTATATCCTAAGTGAACATCTCTTGAGGTGTGTAAGTTCCATCTTGTTAAAAAAAGCGTTTGGTGAAAATTTTCCATTTCTATTTGTGATTTCTTGGGTTGTGCTTACACTGCTTCTTGAGCAGCAGGACTTCTGAAACATGTTTTCCCAAAACTTGCATTCCTAATGTTTCCCTATAGCGTCTAATAATATGGCTGAGCTCACCTTGGGCCATTCTTCCAGGAAAAAAAAGAACATTGTTTGGTGCTCTTCTTTATTTTTAATTGGTTATCTTTATTTTTTAAAAAAAAAAAAATTTTACAAGAACTTAATATATTTGGTATATTTGTGATTGTTAAACCTCTGCCATGTTTGATTGAAAATGTTTAACAGCTTCAGAAGTTCTCATCCTAATTTCCTTAACTAACATAGTTGAAAATATTACTATGAAAGCAGGGTATATTTCTTTCTTTAAACTAATGACAGGTGATGACTGGCAAAGATATAGTCTGGTGTCTGTTCTTCTGTATTTTCCTGGTAATTTATCCCTACTTTTCCTTTCTTTTTAGACATTTTTTTTTCTGACCACTTTTCTCTTCACAACAGGCAACAACAAATGCCACTTTTAGCAAGAGCAGAATCTGGTAGCCCTTTTCATTTGGTCCTTGCAGTGCCCCCCAGTTTGCTGCTGTCTGCAAATTTAAGACGTTTGCTCTATTTTCCATAATCTAAGGGTGACCATACTGGCTTAGACCAAGGATGGGTCTAGCTGAGGATCCAGTCCCCAGCCAGATGTTGTTCTGTCGTACATCAGAAACAATTTTCTATTTATTGGATTGGATTTATTCATGTTCTGTGATGATTACCCTGGATCATTAAGGAAATGACACACTTCTGCAAATGAACCACTCGTCCTGCTATAATAGCTTTTGCATCTGTTGCTCACCTTCAACCACAGATTCCTAAAAGTTTTTGTTAAAATATTCAGGCTAAGCTGAAAATGCTCCAAAGAATCTGTGCAGAAGAGCAAAATTAGAAATATCCTAATCCCACAAACAGACTTCCAGGCCACTAATGACACAGCTTGCCTAATCAGTGTTGTACCGAAAAGTCAAATATTTTGCTAAACTCTCAGCTAATCTCTGTAATTACCTTCATCAACCAGTCAGGCAGTCTCATCAAAGAGCAGAAGGAGATTTTTTGGAAGACTGTTTCTATAAAACCACCTGTTGAACCACAGCATCTCCTTACTTGGCTGATTTTTCACTATCCAAATTCCTGATTGTCCAAACATAAATATCCTACTTTCCACTAAATAAATGACAAATATTCTACTTTCTAAATTTGCAACACAGGGTTGCAGAAAAGGCTTTTGTTTCTGAGAGAAATGCTGGTGGACCTGTAAAGCTGGTGAAATGACGGGGGGCAGTGATTTCAGAGAAGCATATGCATAACTGGGGACTGGCTTCATGTCCACACAGTTGGCAGCTCTTGCAGTTAGCAATGAAGGAAGATCAAAATGGGGATACAAGGGCAGGTCGGGAGGAGGCCCTCACCACTTCTGGTATTCACTCTCATTTATCTTACAGGATGCAGCAATTTGGCCTTTGAAACCATTTTTTACTACTGGAGCCATGACAAAAGAGGCTGAGGACAAGAGGAAGAGCATGTTCATGAGACACACGTGTCCTACAGTTCGACCAGCAGCCAAAGTCTCCACACACAGATGTGGGACGCAACCATAGAATCAGGGAATGGGTTGGGTTTGAAGGTCATTTGGTTTAAAAGTCATCTAGTTCCAACCCCCCTGCCATGGGCAGGGACATCTCCCAGTAGACCAGCTCCCTCAAAACCCCATCCAACCTGGCCTTGAACACCTCCAGGGACGGGGCATCCACAATTTCCATGGACAAGCTGTAGCTACCCATGCCCATTGGTTGCCATCCAAATCATACACCCTTTTCCCCCAGGCATCTACTTGGGGTGCGACTGGATGAAGAAAGGATTGAATTAGGTCCTGCATTCAGAAGAAGAAGCTCCTGCAGAGGTGTGGATCATAGCCAGTGTAAATTCTCGTTGACACAACAGGTTTGTTCAGCCTGGATTATTTGCCAGCCGTAATTACAGAGCACAGAGATGACTTTAAACGCGGGACCCCTCCCTTGCTCTGCTGTAGCCTGGGTAGGCAGGAGGCATATTAGGAGATGGCTCGGATAATGTTAAAGAGGATGGATTTGTGATTATGGTGTTTTGACCCACCTGGTAGTCTGCCCTTGGAGCTCTACTTAACAGGTCCTCCCTGTGTCTTTCCAAGCAGTTAATTTTGTGGCCAAGTCCCTGAACTCTCTTCCCGTTCCTTTTTCACGTGTAGGGCTGTTTGCTTCTCTGCCATCCAGTCATCATTGAGAATGCTTGTTCAAGGACACGGCGGAAGATTTGTGCTAATAATGAAAAGCTTGAAGGGGGCAAGAGATTTTGCCCAGGAAAAAAAATAACGTCGCTCAACTCTATTGTTTCTCTGTCCCATTGGGAAGAAGGAGCTAATAACAGAAAGGTTAGCTAACAGGCTAACCAGGTTAACCTTAACACAGGCTAACAGGCTGAGGCGTTGTGGCTGTGTGAAATAATGCATTGTGTTTGTCTAGGCAAACTTCCCAACGACCTCATAGAGATGTAAGGTTTTAGAATATTTGCTTCTCCTGCGTATATATATATATATTTTAATTTGCAAAGAGGTTTTTCCGGTCTTGCCGTCTCCCGCTGTCACGGACCGGCAACCAGGAAAAGAGAGCAGGCGTGTTTCTGCCCCGCTCAGCATCGGGATATTTCCAGCAGCCGATGGGGAATGCATTTCTAGGTCTGGGGGCCGAGGCTGGGTTTTTTGTCGGTGGGTTTGTTTCTACTCCACGGAGGGGCCGGGAGGATTGCGCGTTGCATAAGAGTGGCCCTCCACGCTCTAATGTGGGTCTGCGCCGTGCCATGCAGCGAACATAATGTGTCCTCCCAGGGACAATTTGCATAAAGGATAAATAAGAGAATCACAATGTGAAGTTTATTCATTTTTAAATCCTGCAGCGTTTGTGATTGAAGGCCCAAGCTCAGATGTTTTCCTGATGTGTACCATTAAGAGTCAGGGCTTTGCCTAATGTCTCTTCTGTTACTGCAGGGGGATGTAATGTGCAGTATTTCTCCACACTGGAGTATCATTTTCAGTGCATACCACTCGGCTAGGGAGTGAGGAACTGCAGGCTGCATTATCTTGTACCGGGCCCACTCTCCTTAATTTGCTGTAACCGAGCCAGCACATTAAATACAAAACATATTGATGTTCTCTGAGAACCCTTGAGGGTCTTTACCCTTCCTTGTCAAAGGAACTGTGCAATCCAGGAGGAAAGAAAAAAGGCATTTTGCCACGGTGAAAATAGTTGCGCTGCTGGCAGGCCATGGCTGACATAACACTGCGCTTCCATTTACTTCACTTAGAGGGGAAAGTCATAACAAAAGCCATTTTATCTCCTAACTCCAGATCAGGGTCAGTGGAGAGAGGAGATCTGAACCCCATCTCAGGTGATGTTGGTAGCAAAGACAATTATGCCGCACACGAAAAGACTTGCTGAAGTCATAGAATCATACAGTCATTTAGGTTGGAAAAGACCCTTAAGATCATTGAGTCCGACTGTAAACCTGACACTGCCAAGTCCACCACTAAACCATGTTCACTCTGATGATCCCATAGTTGGAATCTGGTAGTGGAAGGGTCTGGTCCTGCCTGGGCACCACAAGTAGTGCTGAGGGGCACCACAGGACATCCCAGCGCTCCTATGATAAAGGTTAGTATAACTTGGAATCATGGAACCACAGAATTGTCAGAGTTGGAAGGGACCTCTAGAGATCATCTAGTCCAACTCCCCTGCCAAAGCAGGATTGCCCGGAGCACATCACTCAGGACTGCATCCAGGTGGGGCTTGAAGATCTCTAGAGAAGGGGACTCCACACCCTCCCTGGGCAGCCTCTTCCAGGGCTCTGGCACCCTCACCAGAGAGAAGTTTTTCCCCATATTTAAGTGGAACTTCCCATGTTCCAGCTTGTGTCCGTTGCCCCTCGTCCTGTCACTGGGAACCACTGAAAAGAGTCTGGCTCCCTCCTTCTTCAACCCACCCTCTAGATACCTATCAGCATTAATAAGGTCTCCCCTCAGCCTTCTCTTCTCCAAGCTAAAGAGCCCCAGCTCTTTGAGTCTTTCCTTATTAGGGAGATGCTCCAATCCCTTAATCATCTTTGTTGCCCTACGCTGGACTCTCTCTAGCAGCTCCCTGTCTCTCTTGAACAGGGGAGCCCAGAACTGGACGCAGTACTCCAGTTGTGGCCTCACCAGTGCAGAGTAGAGGGGGAGGATGACCTCCTTCCACCTACTGGCCACACTCTTCCCTACGCAGCCCAGGATTCCATTGGCCCTCTTGGTGACAAGGGTGCATTTCTGGCTCATGGATACTTCACTATCTACCAGGACCTGCAGATGCTTCTCCTCGGAAGTGTTTTCCAGCAGGTCCACCCCTAATCTATATTGGTGTCTGGCATTCTTCCTCCCCAGGCGCAGGACCCTACACTTGCCCTTGTTGCCCTTGGGCCAACATGGTGAGCCACATTCAGATTTGATTTTGGTTGTCCTGGGCAAGGGCTGAGTTTCTTTTCAGGCCCGCTGCCAAAAAAATCAGTGCAAGTCATTAGTGTGAGAACAAAAGCAAGAATGTACACATCCTGCCAGGTCTGCTTGTGTCCCACCACCAGACAGAGATGTAACAGAGGTATCCCAACATCCCAACGCCGCGTGCCAACTTGCAAGCTCTAGCACTGTGTATCTGCAGATGATTGCCTTGCATTGTTCAAAGGGGTTTTTTGAAGGTTTGGGGGCCACAATTTTAGTGCAAATCTTTCAGCACGTTAAAACTGAACATCTGAAACTGTAACAACTGCTTCTTTATCACCAGTGAGTTTGGGCTTTTTTCATCTTTAGATCTGAAATCTCTCTAGTTAGAGTCAAGTTGTTCTTCTCCTGTGTCTTCTGAAGGTGATTAACAGCAGCTTTCTCATTGGCACCAGAAATGTGGTGGTTTGTGGGTTTGTGTCCTGTGATTGACAAGTCTTTGGTATCTAAGAAGGAATGAACTGAGCTGAAAGAGTTTCTGTATTTGGAGGAATTTATAAGGTCTCTCATATTGGCTCTCTTGAGGGCCTCTAAGATGTGAATTTCAGCCTTGCCATATTCAAAATATCTCTGACCTCAGCCTCCGTGTGCTCCTGTAATTTGTAAAAACTGGTTAACCTTGGAGATTTCTATCTTATTATCAATTTCAGATGAAACAAAGAAATACAATAAGAAATCTTTCAGGGAAACACTCAGATGGAGACACACACATATGGACAGTAAGGTGACAGAGGCATCCTTAAGAAATCAGGTTAGACTGTGACAACGAACAAGTAATACTGCTATAAAGTTCCTCTGCAGATTATGTAGAGCACAAATCTATTTACTGGTTACTTAATCTACTGGGTAAAATCACTGGGTGTTCACCCATTTTTACACTAAACCGTGCACTTTGTATTGCATAAATGGAGAGCTGGCATTGGTCTTGGGCTCTGAGGTTAAATCCAGAAGGGATATTTTGACGTTGTACCCTACCATGCCTTTGAGGAGGGAGTTTGGGCTGTGTGTGTTGTGTACATTTATCTGGGGAAAGCAATCCAAACTTCCCCAACGTTTACACCCGGTGATTTTAGATGGCACAAACTTCACCAAATCCTGCAACCTCCATCTCAAGACACGGGACATCCATTCAGCCACAACCCCAGCCATGGAAACCTACTTTCTTTTAGAGCACACCAAAAACTATTATGAACATAGTTTGCAAATATGTCACTTTGAAGGGAGGCAAAAATCAAAGCAAACCCAAGGCAGCATTTCTAAGCTTGATATGTCAGGTTTTTTTTCACTTTTCCCACTGAAAGCTCATGTCTGGCTCATTAAGTTACACGATATTTGCCATGGGTAATGTTTATTCCAAGCCATTTTATGCAGCTCTAGCCACAATCCTTCAGATCCTGTGCAATCATTTGTTGTCTTTAGTATTAGAAATCCTTTGTGTAGTGAGAGAATACTAATTGCCTCCATAGCCGTTGGTTGTAGAGGGCTTTTGCGCTGCATACGTTGGCATTTCCCTTTCGCAAGCTTCTCAGTGTAAGTCAGAAAATATTCTGTAAAATCCATTTCAAGGAGTATGGAGGAAACTTCTTAGCCGAGAAAGCGCTTAGGGGAAATTGATGCCATTTACAACACAATAATACATATAATACACAATTAGATACATAATTACAATAATAAGGAGCCATTAACAAGAATTGCTAATTCTTGGGTTTGATTATTTGAAAGAATTTGTGCGGTTGATGTAACATGGCCCATTCCTTTACATGGATCAGGAAGACCCATTTTAATGAGGTTAATTCACTGCCTGGTGAAAATGGCAGAGCCCTCTAGAAGCCAGCTGGTGTCATGAAGGGAACCAGAATAAGTAAGTGGGAAATAAATGCATGTGAACAAGGTACTGACTTTGTGGATTTGGGCTTTAGTATTTATTCTGTGGCCTTTCAAAAAGCAAATTTTTTGCTTAATGATCTTTGTTTTTACTGCATTTGGGAGATGCTTAGCAGATGGACTGACTGGTGGCCAGGCACTGCTGACCTGCTTGGTGGATCTGCTCCTGTGCTATAGGTGACTCCACGTTGGATGGCTAGTGGATCTGCCCCCACCAGGTCCCACAACCTCCCACCCAAGCTCCTTCCTGGGAGCACCATCTCCACTTCCTCCCAAACACTCCTTATACTGGTGGGCATCCAGCCCTTGCACCATCCCTTGCCAGGCAGCAGTTCCTGGTTGTCTCTGGGACACCCTCAAAACCTCTTGGTGTTTGCTCTGTGTGGGCAGTGTACAAGAACAGGACATCAATGGGGAGACCTGGCCCATAACAACAGTAACACCTCATCTGTTTAATTCACAGGGGCCTGTGGCCCCTGGAGAGGCTCTTCCATGCTCAGGAGTCGTCCCAGTACAGAAGCCAAGTGCCATTTGACATCAGTTGACACCAGTTCCTTACTTTATTGAGGTACTTATTCTGAGTATTGATTAATGAGCATCCTGAGAAAGCTGGCATATTTTTGTGAACTTCTCGTGGTGTGGCACAACATAACTTTCACTGACATCTCAAAAAACCCTACTTTTCTTAAAATTCCCTTTTTTGGTCTCCCTGAGAGCTCTGTGGGGCAGGGTCACCTCCAGACTGTGTGTCTGTACAGCACCTGGCACCACAGAGGGCTCAAGTCCAGGGATTCAAGCAATACTGAGAGGGAATTGCAAGAAATACTTTAAGGTCAGCATTGCTTTTCCTCCCTCAGAGAGTAAATGCAGCAAAAACTTATTATATGAACCACCTCGGTCAGGGGAGATTTCTTGTTATTCATAGTAAAATTCATCTGTGGGAATTTCACAAGTTCTTTTGCAAGATGGGAAGTAGCAGCACTTTATTAACTCCAGCAATGAGATCCCTTATACAATGAGGATACTGGTTTCGAATCTCTGGTGGCACCAAAATACATGGATGATAACTTTTCTTCTCCAAGCCCTGACTGGTGCACCCCAGTTCCTCTCCCTGGTGCCGGCAGAACCTCAGGAACACCTCAGGAATGATCAGGACCATGATGCTGGGAGTTCTGGCCATCAAGGCAAGGGGCAGTGCCCGCACCCATTGCTGTGCTACGCAAACCTCCCATCGCACTGAACCCCTGCCCTTGGGTCTCCTCACCCCACAGCCCCCTCCCAGAGCCACAAGCCCCGAATTCTGCTTCAGGGGAGGGGCCCCACACCACGCTTCCCTGGGGAAGCAAATGCAAAAAAAAAAGACCAGCAGGGAGCTCCAACGTGAGCTTAAAAATTGAGTGCATGATTCATTCTTGTCTTCCCTGCAAAATGCACCCCGAGCTCAGCCTCTGCCTCTGCTTTTTCCCTCCCCACAACCCCAGCAAAGCCCCAACGCTCAGGGTTTAGTCCTGTCTAGGGGAGATCACGAGCGTGTGTGTATGTGTGCGTATTTTTTTTTTTATTATTTTTTTTTTTTTTGCCAGAGTGACTTGTTTGTGCTGTCATCAGCCGTTGTTTTGGTAAATGGTGAGTTAAACAGATATATCCAAGCGTAAAATCTAAAAAATGTTCCCTGTGGGCGCCTGGGGGGTGTTGTTTGAAATCAACTACATATCAATTGAGCGGCGGCGAGCGGATCCGATGATAAATTCCAGTCCACAGACGCCTTATAAATTACATTTTTTTGTTCACGATCTAGCCTCATCTCAGCTCCCCAGAGGCCCTTAGACTGAGAACTATGATTGTGTTGGAGAAACGTTTGCTCAGCTTGAGCGATGCCATTAGTGTTACATGTGCCAGGCCCCTCTCGCCGGCACCCCCCCACTTCCATCCCTCCATCCCCCCGGTCCCAA
>JAHREE010150364.1:0-14100 GCA_033628505.1 Tringa tobata | reverse complement strand
CCCAAGGCTCCGGTGTGGGGTTGTGCGTGTCCCTCACATCCGTCTGGCACCTCCTGCCTCGGGTGAGGCTTCCCAGAGGCGCCGTCAGTAGAGGCAGCAGAGGAGCTGCTGAATCGTCAGTGTGGTGTGCCTGCATCTTCCGGCTCTTTTTCAAGCTAATTAAATACATCCTGGAAAGGTTTATGCCCTCGTCTATCACAGGGCGACGGCATCAGTGGAATCCATCCCCGGGCTGGCTGCACGAGTGCTCCTGCTGCAGCAGCACTGCCTGCCAGTGGCTTGGGTGCCGGGTCCCTGCCTGCAGCCGGCTGCTGCCATCACCGTCGTGCCAGGGGCCAAGAGACACCAAGGGGTTGGGATTTTTTCCCCCATTACTCCTTTTTAAAGCAGCCCTGCATAGCTCCGCAGTTGCTGGGGGTGAAGTGAAGCTGGGGAGGATGCAGGGGGCTCTTGTGGACAGTGACCCCTCTCTGATGTCCCCTCTCCGTAGCTCACGCCAGGGGAGCCTGGCACTGTCCGTGACCGGCCGTGGGGCTGGCCTTGTCTGTGGGCTTGGGGCATCCCTGTGCTCCCTGTTGGGGGAAGCTCCATGTTTCTGTTGGGGAGTTGGGGTCGGAGGAACCCCTGGCAAAAGCTGCCTCCTAGGTAGAGGAAACAGGACAGATTTGTGTCAGACTGGCAGGTTTCCTCTCTTCTTGCCTTCAGTCAGCTGCTGTCGGAGACAGGTGAAGGATTTTCCCAACAGGTGATGATTCCAGGGCAAAGCAGTGCGACCTCTGGGAGCCTCAGGGGGGCTAGGACGGACCCCCCTGATGCTGGCTCAACTGATGGAAAGTTTCTTAAATTTTCCCTGTTACCCTGCAGAGATACCCCACGTCCTCTGTCCCAAAGGATTGTACCAGCAGGAGCTTTGCTGAGATGGGTAACCTGCTATTTTTAAAAACGCTGCGTGCCCCCGAGTGGGGGTGTGCGGGGAATTTCCAAGCCAGGCAAAGCACCGCTCTGCTCTGCTCTGATAATGCTCTGCCATTGCAGCTCCCGTGCCTCAAATCATTTCAGGGCCAAAGAAAACACAAAGAAATCTTGTCAAGAGGCTTAAGAGAATCCAAAAATGGATGCGGCGTGGGTTGGATGTGTGTCCAAATACCTTAGCAGGGGGAGTGCCAGGTTAAAGGCCTTTTGGGAACAGGCTGAGAAGACAACACAAACGCTTGTGCCTGGGGAATAAAGCGATAAGGCTTGAGTGGGATACGGAGCTGATTTTTAACAGGCCGGTTGATCAGCTGCACTGACAGGCTGTCTCAGGAGGTAGAAGTTTTCCCAGCTCCACGCTTTCCAGCCTGGATACGGCGCTTGGAAGGAGCTACAGCCAGACAAGTTGCTGCTCGGGGCAGGGCGAGAGCGCGCCGTCTGAGTGACTCTGGTCGGGGTCCTGTTCCCTCTGGCTCCCTCGGCCACACTGGTCTACCCCTTCCCCGGCAGCAGTTTGTTTGCCATGATGACCCACGTCGGAGGCTTGCTCTGCTCCCACAATAGCTTCTCCGTGAGCTAATGGCTTCGGTCAGTGTCCCAGAATAGGTGGTGGCTTGTGCTGAGCACGGTGCCCAGGGCTGTGCCCCTCCAGCCTCCCTGCAACCCGAGCCCCCAGACTTCCACCGTCAGTGATTTTGTCGTCCCCGCTGTTTGTTCCTCCTTGTTTCCTTTTTTCTTTTGAAAGCAAACATTGCTGGTGATGTTTGTGTAGCTGCAGGGCATTAATCCACATCAACCAGGCTCATATTTATATCCCACCTGGGAAGCGCAGTTCATCAGCACATTTTGTAAAACGTTGAGCAAAACAGCCTTTGCTGCAGGAAATGGGTTTTTCTTCACACCAGATTGCTTCACCACTCAGCTCCTTCCCAGCAACGGCTCCTGAAGAAGGCGCCTGGGGCTCTCCCGGGGGATTGCTGTGTGCTGGGATGGCAGCAAGCCAGGATAGCTTCCCACTGGGCACAGCTCCGGCCCCTCTGCCGTGTGCCCAGGGCTTGCTGGGCCACCAGCACTTTTGCGGGGAGCAGCCTCCCTCCGGTGCCAGCTGATCCTGCTGGAATTGCTGCTTCCCAGGGCGCTGGTGCGGGTGGGAGTGTCGTGGGATAATGCTCTGTCTTCTGTGGCCACCGAAGCTGCGGCTGAACCCGTAGCCTCAGCCGTAATGCCACCCTTGGGCTCAGGCAGGGCGCTCCCGAGACAGGCAGGAGCCGCTCCCAGCTGCTCCCCAGGGACTCGGAGAAGCCGATGAAAGCCCATGGTGAGGCTACTTATATCCTCACAAGGTCCCCTTGGCAGGAGGTGGCTTGCTGGCCCTGGCTCTGCCAAGCCCGACCAGGCTGGGAGGTGCTGCTGGTGGCTGCGCTGTGGGCACAGAGGAACTCTCCTCGGGGCGAGGCAGTGCCAGGCGGCCAGGCTGGCTCCGGATGGAGCGTGGAGCCCAGCTCCTTGCCAGCATCCCTGCTACCACTCCGCTGGGTGCTCCTGCCTGCCCGAGGGGGCCATGGTGCCCTCCTTGTGTCCCGCTGCCTCCTGGGCCATCGGTGCCCACTGCAGGCTGGAGTGATGGTGGCACTGAGCTGTGCCATACGCTGCCTGTCCCCTGTGTCTCGTCTTGCACCCGGGTCGGAGCCGTGGCTGCTGTTCCCGTAGGGCTTCGGGACCACTGATGGCCTTTCCAGGATGTGTTTGGAGCTGCTGAAATGCAAACAGCCGCGGCTGCGGCCCTGCCCGGCCCCTCCTCGCCTGCCAGAAGAACTGCTGCTGCTGGTTTTTTTTTTTCCCGTTCTGGAGGGATCCTGTGGCTTCCTTCCCAGAACCTGAGACCTCAGAGCCATGGTCCAAGGCCGCCGGCTTCTACCCTCTCCTGTGCTGCTGATTCATCACTGCTGGTTAGTTAAAAAATGGTAATCAGCAAATTACTGAAATATAAGTAAAATAAACAAGGTGGGCAGTAGAACTGTGTGTGTAGCAGAGTCCCAGAGGCCTTAAACACGTGCTGTGCCGGGTCGTTCCCATCGCCTGCTCTCATCCCCGGTGCAGGGCTTCACCCTGCCAAGCACCCATGGAAAGGGGGAGCTCTGTACCCCGATGCTGCTGTGGGGGGGGCCCAGCCTGTGCCAGCCCCATAGCCCTGCCCGTGGCTGGACCCCCTTGGAGGCTGGAGGGACCCCTCAGCTATCGCATGGCGGTGGTGCTGAGCCCCACCGGGTGCAGTGTTGGTCTGGTTGGCCCCCCCCACCCCTGCCACATGGAAAGGGGTCAGCAGACCCCAGGGCACCTCTCTGCTGCGTGGTGTTCAAAAGTACCCGTGGTGCTTGGGGCATGGCAGTTCCCGAAGGGCTGGTGGCTCTCGCTCTGGTGTTCTCCAGCCCTTCTCCTCCCCTGAGAACATGGCAGTCTATCCATCCCCAGTGCTCCCACAGCCCGGCGGCTGCCTTCCTTCCCTCCCGTGGCACCGATGCCTGCAGAAGAGGTTGTAAAAGGCTCCAAGGGTCATGCAGCCCCGGCAGCTCCCCAGCTGACGGCCAGGCCGTTTGCTGTTCCCCGGGCTGCCTGGGTTTTGTCCATATGCCTGTGTTGACAACTGAGCCACTCTGAATTAATTTGGCAGCGGGCGTGAGAACAGTTGTCAAATGTTTTACTGAAATCCGAGCATGTTGCATCTACCACTCTTCCTTCTGCTTCTTGTAGTTTACAATTAAATACAACCAGTTTTGCCCATGTTTCACCTTCTACAAACCCCCGCTTCTGATTCCCGAGCCGCTTTGTCGCTGACGGCCGGTGGGTTCTTGGCGCCGCATTGTCCCCTTGGCGTGCCGGACAGGTTCATCGTCATTGTCACAATTGCTGCTCTTCCCGTTTTAGCAGGCAGCTGCCGTGCCCGTCTCACCACCGGGGAACAAAGCGCTGCCCACCCATGCTGTGCCATGCTGGCTGACGGTCCCATGCAGCAGCTGGGACTCCAGGAGCCTGTGGCCACCCAGCTCCATCCTGCCCCGCTCCCCTCCCAGCCCCTGCCTTACCCCCAGATCACCCCAGATCCTGCAGATCACCCCAGATGGCAGCAGGGCTGCATGTGGGCACCCCTTCCCGAAGTCCCCGTGGGTGACAAAGTCTCGGTGCTGCCCCACGCAGCCCATGGGAGCCAGGGCAGTGCCGGTCCCCGTGCCCCTCTCACATGCCTGAACCCAGTGCTGTCCCGCTCCTGGCAGGTGGGGAAAGTTTGGTAAAACAAAAGTTGATCAAAGCCGGAGGCAAAAGCTGAGATGGGACGAGGTTCAAGGGATGGGGAATGAGTTAACAGCAAAGCAAGTCATGTGAACGACAAGAGCCCCATGGCATTTGGAGCTCTTGCCCTCCTTCCCTACAGCCCCAGGGCAACCCTGGGCTGCTGAGCTGTTGATGCCACTCTCAGCAGATGGGACAGTCTGGGCTGTTTTCCCTCTGGATCAAAAACCAGGGTGCTTTCGGAGGCCTCTGCCAGAGTTTGACTCGTTTCTTCAAACCCTTTCTGGATTTCCCACCTCGGGGGCTTCCCAGCAGACGGGAGCATGGTTCCCTCTCCATCCATGGCACCGGTGAACGCAGGGGTTGTGCTGTGTGGTGACAGCTCTGTGCCAGGGTCTGGGATGGCCCCGGTGCCTGGATGGAAGATTCCTGCTCCAGCATCCCAGCGGGACGGGAACAGAAGGTGTGAAGGTGCTGGGGAAGGCGTGGAAGGGGGATGTCCCAGTCTGATGCAGGGAGGTGACTGTGCCACCCACCTGGGCGCCTGCAGCCGCTGTGACAGCCGGGGTGGGGGATCCGTCATGTGTGGTTTACAGCTGGGATCGGTGCTGCTGCGTGACGAAACCGCGGCGCTGCTGGTTTCAGTGCCTGCAGGGTGGAGGTGGCCCGCCCGGCTGACACCCGCTGCGTCACCCTCACCCAGACGAGAGGCAGCAACACTGGGGCTGGAAGGGAGGGCAGGGGGCCAGCAGGGCTAGGAGGCAGGAAGCCACCTCCTGCCTGGGCAAACAAGGGCGAAGGATTGGCAAGAAACTGGTGTTGAGAGGCTGGGGAGTTGCCCAGGTGGGGCAAGGGTCTGGCAGGGACGGGCAGGGGGACAAGCAGGTGTATCCGTGGGGCATCGGGGAGATGGGGAAGGCATGTGGGGCTGGGGACCGGCGGTGCTGGGGCTGGGAGCACTGCGGGGCCGTGGCATGCAGAGAGGTTTGCCAAGAAGGGTTCCTGGGCCCAGCTGGAGGATGTGATCCCAGCCCACGCACGTCCCGGTGTCGGGGCAGCAGATATGGGAAGCGTGTGCAGGAATGTTGTTTCTGTCTGGAACCCTTGAGCAGGAGCAATGGGGCTTCCAAGCCTCTGACACGGAGCTGCTCCTGCTGCCTTCAGTCTTGCTCCTGTGCCAAGTGTCCCCATGCCCAGGACACCAGTGGGCTGGTGGTGGCCGGGGCACGGGTGGCAGTTCTGCTCCCTGGGCACGGGGTGCTGCCCAGCCTTGTGGGGTGTGAGCAGGGCTGGACTCGGGGTGCTGCGGCTTGGGGTGGTGGGGCTGGCCGCTGCGGCTGCACGGTTTGGCTGGGGGCACACGACAGTGCCCCCCTGCCTGCTGGCCAGGGAATCTGACTGTGCCGTGGTGGCCGTGGCGCTGGCACTGTGCGTGGTGGCTGAGAGGTCAGGGCAGTTCCCTGCCCTCTGCACGGGCCGTGCTTCTGCGCGCTGTCTCACCCGCACAAGATGCTGACTCCCTCCGGCCCCGCTTCCCCTCTGCCACGCTCCTACCCAGCCTCTCGTGCCAGGAGGGCTTCTGATGCCACCCACACACCTGGATCTGCCCTTCACTCCCGCGTCCCTCCTGTCCCCTGCCTGGATCTTTGGGCTCCCAGGTGTGAGGCAGCGACTGTGGCAGTCAGGTGTCACCTTGTCCCATGGCTCCTTGGCTCTCTCGCCACCTTTGCTGCCCTGGTGCACCCCATGGCCGTGGCTGTTGGACCTCTTCCCTGGCCGACTGGTGCTGTACTCCCTCCCCAGCTGGCCCCCACCCCACTTGCCCGTGCTGGGGGAATGGAGCTGGGGAGGATCTGGCTCCGGTTCCATCCATCACCCCCAAAACCTTGCTGCTGGCCCAGCCAGCATCTCCTGGCTGGAGACCTACATGTCCCGTCAGCCTCTGCCCCGGGCCAGGCTGCTGCCTCCCCGCTGACAGGGATCCAGGCAGGTATCTGGCCCCAGCTGATGTCCTGGACCTGTTTCCCAATGCGGTCTCCCCTCGGTGCTCGTGTGTATGAGGATGGCCACGAGTAAGGGCGTGGGAAGGGACTGTGGTGGCTGTTCCTTCCCCTTTTGGCGGTGGCAGTGGTGACAGGCAGCCTCGTGGCTCAGGCAGCTGTCTGGGATGGAGGATGTCCACGTGTTTTTTTCCATATCTTTTGTTCTTACAGGTGCTCTGGGTGTAAACGTTGCCCCTGGGCAGGCACAGGCTGGGCACAGCATCCAGATGCTCTTGGAGTCCCTGGCAGCCAAAAGCCCTCTCCAGCCTGCTCTGCTGCCCGTGCTCCCCACTGCCCTCCTCTCCCACCAGCAACAGCAGCTGCCCTGAGCATCCCTCTGCATGTGCCCGTGCCGAGGGACCTGTGCCTTGCCCCAGCTCCCCGGCCTGTCCCCACATGGGGCTGGGGACCTGTGCCTTGCCCCAGCTCCCCGGCCTGTCCCCACATGGGGCTGGGGACCTATGCCTTGCCCCAGCTCCCCAGCCTGTCCCCACATGGGGCTGGGGACCTGTGCCTTGCCCCA
This sequence comes from Tringa tobata, assembly GCA_033628505.1. NCBI lineage: Eukaryota > Metazoa > Chordata > Aves > Charadriiformes > Scolopacidae > Tringa > Tringa tobata. The sequence goes on along the minus strand of JAHREE010150364.1, from coordinate 7,275 downwards.
GCTCCCCAGCCTGTCCCCACATGGGGCTGGGGCTGCCTGCGGGGTTCGTGCTGGCGGCACCGAGCCCGTCCCCATGGAGTTCCCCTGCCCAGCTCTGAGGCTGCCGGTGCTGCCAGACACGGGGGATTCCCCGCTGCCCTGGCCCTGCCCCTGCTCCCTGCGGAGCCTCCAGAGAGTCACCAGAAATTCCCCCGGGCTGGTGCCAGGAGGAAGCTGGCGTGAGTCAGTGGGAGAGCTTGGGCTGGGCAGCAGGGCCACAGCCATCAGCCCCCCGCCAGGACCTCGGCTGACCAGCTCGAGGATGCTCAGGGCCACCGGCCACGGACCCACCAGTGCACCCCAAAGCCAGCTGGGGCTGGGCGAGCGTGGGCTTTGCCGGGATGAGCTGTGAGGTGTGCAGGGTCCTGGCTTTTGGCTCCTCCTGCCCCTCGCTTGCTCCAAGCCCCTGCTCTCCTCCAAGCCCTGTCCCTGCCAGTGCTGCTCTGCTGTGCCATGGCTCTGCCCTCAGGGGTGCCGCAGGCGGTGTGGTGCGGTGCTGTGGTGGTGCGGGCAGTGCCATGGCGGTGTGCCCAGGCTGTGGGAGCTGTGGCTCCTGCATGCGGCGGAAACGAGGGATGAGAATAGCATGGGAAAGGCCCCGGGGATCTGCCACAGCACTAGAGAGGCCAGAGCCATATCTGTCCCCACAGATGCACCCTGGAGCTGGTGTCAGATGTGCCTTTGACCTGGCTGTCCCAGGGGCGCATCCTCCCAGGGATGCTTTTGCATCCAGCCCTGGCACCAGCTCTGTGTGCTGTGATCTGAGGTCCTGGCATCCTGGAGAGCAGAAGACATGGAGCAGTGCCTGCTCCCTGCGCACCCCAGGAGCCATCAGCTGCAGTGGGGGCCTCAGGGCACCTCAGCAGAGCCCTGTCCTCGCCCGGGCTACTGGCCAGGCAGTGACTACTGGGAACCACTGCCTTCTGCCTTGCGAAGAGCTGGGCCATGGACAGGGGTGAGGGATGGCAGGCTGGACCCCGCGGGGAGGGGAGGTAGTGGGGATGGCCTGGCTGTGGGGCTCCCTGGCCTGCGTCCTGCTGGGATGGGGCTACGTGCGGGCACCGTGGGCTGGATGTGTTCATCACACCGGGGAAGCAGGATGGGGGCTGCTTGTGGAGCAACTTCCTCCCCCCGGAACTGGGGCCGCTCTTGCAGGTCTGTGGTGGGGAGTGAAGCAACCCTGTGATTTCTCACCGCTGCTTCCTCCCGGTGGGGCTTCTGCTGCCTGGGAGCCCCCCGATCCCTGACCCTGCGCTGCATCCCACCGGCACCAGGCACCGGCCCCTAGGCAGCTCCTCTGCATACAAATGGGCTGGGAGTGGGGCTTCGGGGCCCTGACTGGGCAGGGAGAGGGTCTGGGGCAGAGCCTGCCCCCGAGGTGAACCCCATTAGTGAGCCCATCCGTCCTGTGCAGGTGATGTTCCCCCAGGGACGAGCCCTCCCTCCTCTGCAAGGGCACAGGGAAGCGTGGCCCCTCTCCTCTCGCCATCCCCCAGCCTTGCTGGATTCCAGCATAACTCAGCCAGAGCCCGGGGTGATGCAGAGCCAGGGGTGGCTGCAGGGGTGCAGCCTGGTCTTAGCGAGAGCTAGGGAAGGGGGACCCATCCTGGGACATGTGTCTGGGGCAGCATCGCTGGACTGCACTGTCCCTCCCACCTCCCCCAGCTGACGCTGTGCCTTTCTCTCCGCTCTGCCATCTGTTTTCCTCTTGCTCCTCATCCCTGTTTGCTTTCCTCTTCAACATTCCCGTTCCCACAAGCGTCGGCACTTTGGGAGAAGCCGGAAAACACCGTCCCATGGTGAGGTTTATGCTGTGCTAGTTGGGAAACTGAGTCAGCAGCACCCTGCAGACAGCAAGGATGGGGCACTCCCCTGTCCCACAGCACCAGCTGGAGCATCCTTGGGCACGGAACTGCTCCTGGGAAGGTGCTGCCCCTGGTCCTGTGGGGCTCTGTCAGCCAGCTGCTGACGAGTGAGATTAGAGGCACCTGTGGGGTGATGAGCCCTGGGTGCCAGGAACGCCCTGCCCCATGGGGGTAACACAGCTGAGGTGGGGGACATGGGGAGGGATGCTGTGAAACCAGTGAGGGTCTGAGCTCTGGTGTCTGGCTCCCAGGCAGGTGGGCTGCAGGCATGGTGGCAGCCGTGCCGTGCCCCAGGGCAGCCACTCCACCACTCTTCCTCACGCCCATCCTCAGTCCTCACCCCTTGCGTGGCCGTGGGACCGAGCCTGTTTAGTAAACAAGGTGATGAAACAGTTAAAGTGGAGGAGCTGAAATCTGCGTGTTTCGTCACTCGTGAGTCTGAGGGGTCTGAGAGTGACTCACTGCCCTCCTCGACATAAATAGGAGCCCGGACGGCACCTAGAGCAGATCGGCAGGGACTTGGCACCGCAACAGCCCTCCTGCCACCTCCGCACCATGCCACTCATCCTCCTGGCCCCGCTTGCCGTGGGGCTGCTAGCCCTCTCCTGCTGGGCGGCCCCTCTCCAGAGCAAGCCGCAGGCGGTGGTCACCTTCCCCGGGGAGCTGGTCAGCAGCACCCTGTCGGACCTGGAGCTGGCGGAGGTGAGGGGAGCATGGCCCCACGGCCCCCTCCCGGCTCCCAGGACCCCGAGGGGCTCCAGGGGGGGCGGCGGCGTGGGGCTGCGGGCAGAGCTGGAGGGCTGCCCATCTCCTTGAGCCCTGCGAGGTGCCCAGGCTGCGGTCGGGCACCAGGGGTCTGTGGCGCCCAGGACTACCCGAGCCCCCTCCCGCCTCGCTCATCCCCTCCGTCTGTCCTTCCTCCCCAGAGATACCTGCGGCGCTTCGGCTACACCACGGAGGTAGAGGAGAGGACGGGCAGCAAGCATGTGTCCCTGGCCAAGGCGCTGCGCAGGATGCAGAAGCAGCTGGGCCTGCAGGAGACGGGGGAGCTGGATGGCAGCACGCTGGAGGCCATGCGAGCCCCCCGCTGCGGCGTGCCTGATGTGGGAACCTTCCTCACCTTCGAGGGGGACCTCAAGTGGGACCACATGGACCTGACGTACCGGTGAGTCTCTGCCCCAAGAGACGGAGCCTTGTGCCCACAGGGTGATAGTCCCCAGGGGATGGAGACGGGGACGAGGGCCCAGGTGGGGTGACAGCCTCGGACCAGCCCACCGGCCATGCCTCGGTGTTGCTGGCACAGCTGGATGTAAGCACAGCCGTGGCCAAGCTGGCACAGTGGCATCACCTGCTTCTTGGCATACAGGAGAGCATCTGAGCCCTGGCCTGAGGGTGGTGGCTGCTCTGCCCTGCCATGCCAGTACTGCTGTCCCCTCACAGGGTGGTGGCATGTCCTCACCGTGCACTCAGAGCAGGCTCACTTCTGCAGCACGAGCTGGGACCTGGCGGTGCTGACCCCCCAGCTTCCCCCCAACAGGGTGATGAACTACTCCCCCGATCTGGACCGTGCCGTGATCGATGACGCCTTCAAGCGGGCGTTCAAAGTGTGGAGTGACGTGACCCCCCTCACCTTCACCCAGATATACAGCGGCGAGGCGGACATCATGATCATGTTCGGCAGCCGAGGTGACACCCCGTGGGCAGGGGGGGGGCTGGGAGCCAGCTCAGCCACGGGGAGAGGGTTGGTGATGTGCCCTACCCGTGGCACCATCACCCCACATCTCCCCAGGCTGTGTGTCCCCATGCGCCGGGGGTCCCTCCACCCCTGCACATGCCAAGAGGCGTATGAGGGCATGCAGGGGGTGTGCAGGGCCCACCTGGTTGAGGTCCATGTGCATGCCAGGGGTTCCTCTGGTGGGGCTGGCGCTGAGGGTGCTTGTTCCCACAGAGCACGGGGATGGGTACGCCTTCGACGGCAAGGACGGGCTCTTGGCCCACGCCTTTCCCCCGGGCCAGGGGATCCAGGGTGATGCCCACTTCGACGACGATGAGTTCTGGACTCTGGGAACTGGCATAGGTAAGGGCAGGGTCCGGCAGGTCAGGGGGGACTGACAGTGCCCGCCCCAGCCCCATCACTAAGCCACCCCTCTCCCGAGCAGTGGTGAAGACCCGCTATGGGAATGCCAACGGGGCCGACTGCCACTTCCCCTTCATCTTCGAGGGCCAGTCGTACTCCCAGTGCATCACGGAGGGGCGCACAGACGGGCTGCCCTGGTGTGCCACCACTGCCAGCTACGACCGGGACAAGAAATACGGCTTCTGCCCCAGCGAACGTGAGTAGTGGCAGCTCCTGAAGCCCCTGCCCAGCCCTGCGGGTGCCCAGGGCTGTCCTCACCCCTCCTCGCCCCCCACAGTCCTCTACACCAATGGTGGCAACAGTGATGGGTCCCCCTGCGTCTTCCCCTTCATCTTTGATGGCATCTCCTACAACACCTGCACCACCGATGGGCGCTCCGACGGCTACCGCTGGTGTGCCACCACTGCCAACTTTGACCAGGACAAGAAATATGGCTTCTGCCCCAACCGAGGTGCGAGCAGGGAGGGGGGGCACGCAGGGAGGGGGTGTGTGAGGCGGCCAGTCCCCAGCTGTGGTGCACAGAGTGGGCATCTGAAGGGGTCTTGGGGCTGTCCCAGGATCTGGCCGGTGTGGCCAGGGACTGGGGCCAGCCCCACTGACACTGCTCTGCAGACACAGCCGTGATCGGTGGCAACTCCCAAGGGGACCCATGTGTCTTCCCCTTCACCTTCCTGGGGCAGTCCTACAGCTCCTGCACCAGCCAGGGCCGGCAGGACGGCAAGCTCTGGTGTGCCACCACCAGCAACTACGACACTGACAAGAAGTGGGGCTTCTGCCCGGACAGAGGTATCAGCCCCCCCTGCACGCACCCTCTGGCCCCACACCATGCTGCTGTGGTCCCCATGGGGGTCACAGTCCCTGGCTGGTGTGTCCCATCCCGCTGGGTGCTGAGGTCAATGCTTTCCTCCAGGTTACAGCATCTTCCTGGTGGCTGCCCACGAGTTTGGGCACTCGCTGGGGCTGGACCACTCCAGTGTGCGTGAGGCCCTGATGTACCCCATGTACAGCTACGTCCAGGACTTCCAGCTGGACCCAGATGATGTCCAGGGCATCCAGTTCCTCTACGGTGAGCAGCCGTGCAGTGGCCAGGCACCTCAGGGGTCTCACCGTGCCAGGCCAGCCCCCGGCCTCATGCCCTCCCCTGTACTCCCCCAGGTCGTGGCTCCGGCCCCGAGCCCACCGCTCCTGTGCCCATGCCCACCAAGGAGCCCCAGCCCATGCCCACTGAGGCCGGCAGCACCTCCACCACTGAGGAGGATGAGGAGGAGACGCCAGAGCCCACAACTGTGCCCATTCCTGTGGACCCCAGCCGGGACGCCTGCATGGAGAAGAACTTCGATGCCATCACAGAGATCAACGGGGAGCTGCATTTCTTCAAGGATGGGTGAGAGCAGCACCTGGCACCTCCTGCCCTGGTGGTGAGGGGGTGTGGGGGGACACGGGGCTGTGCCAGGCTGAGGTTACCAGGATGGCTGACCTTCCCCACCAGGAAATACTGGACCCACTCAACCTTCTGGAAGACAGGCATCCAGGGCGCCTTCTCCATCGCAGACACCTGGCCTGGCCTCCCACCTGTCATCGACGCCGCTTTCCAGGACGTGCTCACCAAGAGGGTCTTCTTCTTCGCAGGTGAGCTCTGCCCCTGCCACCCTGCTCTGCCCCTGGTGCCGCTGGCATCATGAGGAGCCCGCTCCTGTTCTGTCACCCTCATGGCTGGCTGATGCCTCTTCTCTCTCCCGGCTGCAGGTCAGCAGTTCTGGGTGTTTTCTGGCAAGAACGTGCTGGGTCCCCGGGGCATCGAGAAGCTGGGCATCGGGAAAGAAGCCGGCCGCATCACGGGGGCCCTGCAGCGGGGCCGTGGCAAAGTGCTGCTCTTCAGTGGGGACAGCTACTGGAGGTGAGTGGGTCAGGACGGCTGCGGTGGTGCCCGCTGGCTACCCTGGCAAGGGACTGGGATGGAGCCCTCAGCACCACTCCGCTCTCCCCCCAGGCTGGACGTGAAGGTCCAGAGGGTAGACAAGGGCTACCCCCGCGCCACCGACGACGTCTTCACCGGTGTCCCCCTCGATGCACGCAATGTGTTCCTCTACCAAGGTGAGCTTGGACCTGGAGGGTGGGGGGCCGTGCTGTCACCCCCAGGCTGCACCATAGGGAATGGCACTGGTACAGGGAATGCCATCGGCCCTGGAAGGTCCCTGCAGAGGGGCTGGCCAGGCCGGATCCCTATGTGCCTGCACGGCTTGGGCGGCCACTGGGATGGATCTTTGTCCCTCCTGACCCTCCGTTCCTTCCACCTCCCTCCTCGTGCAGACAAGTACCACTTCTGTCAGGGCAAGTTCTACTGGAGAATGACGCCACGCTACCAGGTGGACCGGGTAGGCTACATCAAGTACGATATCCTGCAGTGTCCCCAGCACTGAGGACTGGACCGGCACGCTGCTCCCTGCCCATCGCTGCCAATCCCCAGGCTCCTGTCTTGCAGCCTGATCCCCCGGGACGCCGGGGTCCGCACAGCCTCACTGCCGTGGGGAAGCCCCCGCAGAGACGGGGGCTTTGCTGGTTCCCTGGTAGGAAGGGGCGGGGAGTCCTGGGGTCGCCCCTCGGGAGCTGCCCGGCCTGGGGAGCCCCAGCTGGGGAGCAGGACTCTCACCCTGCCAGCACCGGCTCTGCCGTGCAGAGGCGTTTGCCTGGTGCAAACCACTCGTGGATTTATAACGACTTTGTCTTTCTGCTGAGCCACCTGGGCTGGGTCAGGCCGGGCTCCGCTGGGAGCAGGCGCCCAGGGACTCGGCTGGGGCAGAAACGGAGGGCTCTGCCTCGCTCCTGCCCACTGCCCGCTCTGCCAACCTCCATCTGCCCGTTTTTAATAAAGACAATCCTTTGGACACAACCTCTGAGTGCTCCATCAAACGGCCAGGGCCCCAGCACAGCGAGTCCCCGAGATGCTGGGCCAGGGGCATCGTTCTCCCATGGGGTTTGGGGGTGCCAGCATCGGTGGGGAAGGGGGTGATGGGCAGGGGAGCTGCTGCCAAGTCCCCCCTTGTGCTGAGGGCTCTGAGATCCCTAAGGGACACCGAGGATGTCCCTTCACCCCAACATCCCTTGCCACCAGCCCCACCAGAGTCCCTCCTGCACCCTGCCTCCCCACCGGGCCCCAGCCCTCCCTTGTGTCCCCAGCTCTCCACCGGCGGGGACGGAGAGGCGTTTGTCGCAGGCTGGGACACAGTGTGTGGC
>JAHREE010150363.1:0-18755 GCA_033628505.1 Tringa tobata | reverse complement strand
CAAATAGACTAATGAGCAGTAACGCACCACCGTTTTCCTGAAACACTGGTTTGAAATGGAATAAAACCGCAGCCGAACTGGTAGGGTTGTGTTTTACATCTCTGAATATTTGTAGCACTGTTAATTTCATGCAGACTTCACTGAGGCCTCCACGTGACAACTTGTGCTCAGTACTGTATGTTTGTAAAATAGACTGCCCACATTGAGTTCACACAAAGAATTGAGTTTTCTGTGGTCAGAATTACAGCAGTTAGAAGCTCCCATATAAGCACCCTTTGCAAAGTGCTTTGGCTTTAATACCGGGTTGTAAAACCTCTGTATCTGTCATATTCAGCTTTTCTAATCTTTAAGAAGGGCATTGGGGGGGGGGGTGGGTGTTGGTTGAAAACACACATGTAGGTGAGTGCAAGGCAGTTGTGCAACATCAACAGGGCAACACTCTCCCCCTCCTGTCCAAGTCCTGCACGTTTGCTGTTGGTACCGAATAACCTAAAACTACCTGAAACTAAAAAGAGCAAAGGAATGCCCTCTGGTTAGTGACTGGGCATGGGGTAAACCTCAGGAAGAGACCAGGGAATTCTAGAAAAAGTTTGCATTTTAGCAGTAGACTTGATAAACACAGGTTTTCATTGCACAGTGAACCCTAAGCACGCACACAAAAAATCTCATCACATGTTTCCTGCAAATGAGTCTATGATCACTACATTACTCATTAAATATTTCAAAGCAAACCTCTTCTTTCTCTGATGTTGCTCCGATACCTAATTGCCAGAAATAATGACCTGGTAATCAGGTTTTCTAACTCAAAGCTGAGAATAAGTTCATTTACAGCAACCCCTCTTCTTGGTGGATGGAGCTAGAAGCATTTATTCCAGTTAATTCTGCTGCCAGACCAAATTTATTTATTCACCATACAGCTTGCAAAACAAGAACATTATAATCCAATTCCCCATTGCCTTTTACAGTCCATTAATAACGCTCACTGTTGAAGCGCATTGCCTTGCCTCAGCCCAAGAAACGCACATGCTAATTATAGCATTGATTTGCAATTAAAATATACATAAACTAACAACTTATGGCACAACAAATTCGACTACTTTATAGTAGTTTACTCTTTGATATTCCAATGCAGAAACCTGGGGGGTTGAGACGTGCATGGGCTTCCTGGGAATATTTGCCCATTTTTGGTCCACGTTGGCATGTTATATGTATAAAATTGTGCCCTAAAGATCACAGAATGATATGGGGTTGGAAGGGACTTCTGGAGATCATCTAGTCTAACCCCCTGCCAAAGCAGGTCCACCCAGAGCAGGTTGCACAGGAACGTGTCCAGGCGGGTTTTGAATGTCTCCAGAGATGGAGACTCCACCACCTCTCCGGGCAGCCTCTTCCAGGGCTCTGCCACCCTCACAGGAAAGAAATTCTTCCTCGTGTTTTGATGGAACTTCTCATGTTCAAGTTTGTGCCCGTTATCTCTTGTCCTGTCCCTAGGCACCACTGAAAAAAGACTGTCCCCATCCTCTTGACACCCACCCTTTAAGTATTTATAGGTGTTGATCAGATCTCCCCTCAGCCTTCTCTTCTCCAGACTAAAAAGCCCCAAGTCTCTCAGCCTCTCCTCTTAAGGGAGATGCTCCAGGCCCGGGCATCCATGAGTCAGGTGAAAGGAGCAGATGGGGAGGGTTTGAGGCTCCCTTCTCAGCGTTTCTTTGCATAGGAAAGTTTCTGAAGAGTAAGCAGAAGGAATGAACGTGTAGTGGCTGTTCAGCGCTGCCTCCTAATGTCTGTTTGGGTTTTTATTTGGCTTTAAGCCCTTCAGCTGAGCTCTCTTCCTGAGCACGGGGAAACAGCATCCCTGCAGGGAGCACATTCCCAAGCTGATCTTGGGCACCAGGTGCTCCAGGCTACATCCCCGGAGAGGAAAAGGTATTGTGGGGGCTCTCAGGGCGTGCAGTCCAGCACTGCAATTAAATCAGCAGGTATCAAAGGAAAAAAAAAAAATAAAATGGCTTTTTCTGCTTTGAACAGAATAGACCCACACTAAGAGGTGGCTACAGGTGGAGTCCCCATGGGCATGTCTCAAGTGCCACACACTCCCAGACCCACAGGGAAGGTGGGCACAGCCTCCTCTGTGCTTCAGCTCCACTTCTTGGGGGCGAAGTAACACCATCCTCAAAGGCAACGGGAAAATAAATACATTTAAGGTGCTCTGATCCTACCTCAGCGGGCCGGCAAAATACTTAATATCCTGCTCCCACGCTTGTTTTCTGGGCTCCCTGCTGGTTTCGGCATGTGTGTCCCAACGTGGCGAGGTGCAGTCAGCTGAATTAAATGCCAGTATTGTGCAGAGTAACTCGGGGAATTATGAATTAACCCCGGGTTCCCGTTAACCTCTGGAGCCGCTTGCGTGGCTCTTTGAAACACGCACAGCCCTATAAAAAAAGCTAATGGGGAATGAATCAGAATTTCCTCCCGAACAAAGGGCCGCTGTGTCTGAAGCAGGGAGCCCAGGGCGAGTGGAGGAGTTGTAAAATATAGAGCTACCTGTGCTTATTAATATAGCCCTTACTTTACTGCAGTGAATATCGAGGAGCTGTTACCGAGTCAGACGAATCGGACCCTGCAGTGATTGCAAGAAGCATGGCAGCTGGTGGTTCCCAGGGGGAACGGGCAGGTTTTGGGGAAGTGGGAGGATTTTGCTGCCATAAGGGGAAACAGATACAATACATAAATATTTCTTTATCTATCTATACAAAGTAAATACATGGAGAAATCTCAGGAGCCAGCTGAGAAGGGCAGGTGCTGCTGGAGACCAGGGCTTTGAGGCAATGTGGCGAGAGAGGGAACCACCACAGACCCATAGAACGGTTAGAGCTGGAAGGGACCTTAAAGATCATCAAGTTCCAACCCCACTGCCCTGGGCAGGGACACCTCCCACCAGACCAGGTTGCTCAGAAAGCAGGATCTTCCCCGGAGTGGGGAGGAGCAAGGCTCCGGATGAGCGATACAAAAATCTTTTGCTCTCTAAAATATGAATGGATTTGAGAGATGCAGAATCAGACGTGCGGGGACATTCAAACCAGGCCTGGGCTTTGGTCCACCTCATCCCCCATGGCCCGGAGAAGGGCTGCCCCATCTCCCCTGGGGAGGTGCTGCCCGCCTGCTCGCTCCCCCTTCCTGCATGTGTCGGGCACACGCCTTGGCAGCACCTTCTGCTGGTGACATTTTCCTTCTATCGTGAAAGCTGTCGCTATGGGCACCTTGCCCACACTCCAGGCTTCCCAAAATGTCAGCCTCGAGCACCAGCAACGGGAGGGAAAGCATCAAGAGGCAGGGAGAAGGAGCAGCACATCCCGAGGGATTGGCTGTCCTTCCCTCAAGGACCAAGGTGCGCATCCCTGCCAGCATCCCGATTGTCCTATCTTTGTCTGAAGCCAAACCTCCTTCTGCCCTCTCACCGTACCCACAGGGTGTAAAGGTGGTGGGTCCTTCCCACAAGGGAAAAAGTTCTTCTTGCTCCCCAGAGAAGGTCTCCAAGCTCTCCTACTGCTGTGCAAGAGGGGACAAGCGGCCTTAAGTGCATGAGCTACGCTGGACGTGTTCTCTCCCACTCAGCAGAGAGCAGATGAAGAATGTTTCAGAAAATTAAAGACGCTTTCCTGCTTACTTGAGGTTTGCCAGAAAACCAACACACCTTCAAGGTCTGCCTCCCATTAGCGATCATCAGTAATATAAACAGACCAAATGAGTGTCTGATGAATAAATTAGCTTCCCCTGCCATAAGTCATTCCCATCACCTTACAAGAAACTCTTTTTTGCATCGGTCGAGCCGAGCCAGCCTGGCAGCCTGGAGCCCCACTCCCATTAGCATTGCGTAATTAACCTCGAGCAGAATGAGCCCAGGAAAGCCAAACAGTGATTACGCATCTCATTGGAGTTTGGATGCTTCCTAAAGGGCTCACACTAATCCCCACCAGCCGGTCTGGGCCCCTGCAGCTCCGATTGAATTTTTTTCTCCACGGGCAGCATGTTTAGCATAAATGATACTTAGTATGGGGAAAGGCGAGTGCTCGACACCCGTCCACAGCTTGGCATCACCCTGAGCATCGTGGCTTCACATGTCCTCACTGCCCATCCTCAGCCAATCTGCAAGCACTGCTTGTCAGCTCTCCAATTTTAATAATTTGTTAGCTGAGGCAGTGGGAGACCAGTCCAGATCCTTTCTGACCGATGGGGACTCATCCTCTCTTACAGACAAAGCTGAGAAAGCCCTCTCAGCGCCCAAAGGAGATTTGCTTTCTTGGGGGCAGACAGCTTCCCTAAGCACACAACCACAGCAAGTCAAGAATTGTTTTTAAAATAAAGCTCTTCCATCCTGATAAAGCCCAGATGCTCACTCAAAACTACAGTCACCACAGAAATGTGCAGGGAACAGCCTCCTGCCAAGTCCAGAGCTCCTGAGCTGCCCAAAGATTTCACAAAACCAAAAAACAAACCCCCACCTGGCTCAAAACTAAATTTCTCTTCAAAAGCAGAGAATACATTTGATAACAATCAGCAGAGAATGAACAAAGAATTAAACCACTATTTCTAATTCCACAGAAGGGAACAACACAGTTGAATAAAACCACCTCTTCAATCCACACCCAGAGAAGAGGCAGCCACCTTCAAAAGCAACTTATAGCACATTGGTGAAAAGCAAAAAAACCATTTTACTCACCACAGCTCAGCCGATCCCCTCCAGCAGCCTGCCTTGCCCTCCCAATGCAGCCAAGGAGCCTCAGCACTCACCTGCTACCTATTAATGCTGATGGGCCCCTCCACCCACAGGTGGTTCCCATCATCTTCCTCGTTGGGACACCCCAGGCATCACCTGTGGGGTGGCTGCCCCACCCTGCTTGGGGCAGAGACAAGGTGCTGGTGTTGGGTCAAGCCATTAAGGTAAAGAAAATGTGTATAAATGAGAGAGGGGAAAACAGAGAGGAAAAAACATGTGGTTTTCTCCCCTCAGCCTGTGCTGGTGGCTGGAGACAGCCCAGCGTGTGGTCTGAGACCTGCCAGCTCGTTCCCTGGAGAGAAGCTGGGGACAGAGACAGTCAAGAGGGACTGGGCTATGTCACCCTCTGGTTACTCCAAATACTCTCTCTCCTGGTCAGTCCTGTGTCCCAGAGAGCTGCTACGTATGGATCTGTTCCAGAACAAGGCAGCAGGGGCTGTGTCCAAAAGGGAGAAGAAACCCTCTTCCATCACATCCCAACCCACTGTGGTTCTTCATACCCCTCTTGCCCAAGCCCCTCCATCCCCACAGCACCTTCTCCCTCCCCACCGTGGAGGCACCCTGGGGGAATTAATGCCTCTGCATTAGTCATTCCCCAAAGATTTACATCCTTCCCAGGGCTTCGCACACAGACGTGGGAGAACCAGGTAGGGTCTGAGCCAGAAGAGGCAATGTTTCCAGAAAGCCCTTCCTAAAACAGGTGGAGAAAATGGAGTAAAAGCCACCTTTGCAGCCTCTCAGGGTGACACCCCGTAGCGCTGTGCATCTGTGTGGCTCCGCACTTCAGCGTAAGTGCAAAGGGTGCTTACAGATTGGCCACCCTGGGAGATGTGTCTCCTCCCAGGGGTCAATGCTGGAAGAGTGGCAGATGCTTGACCCCAGAACCAGGGCTAAGGCATGCGTAGGGTACAAAAGGGATGGTTTTCTAGCTGTCACGGGGCTGCCAGAATATGGAAGAATGACCATAAATACCCCAAATGTTTTTCACCCTGAGTACAGGCAGGACATACATTCCCAGTTTCTGGCCAGAGACCCTCACCCACCAAAGTTGGGTCGCAAACCTCCGTATGACAGTCTCCAAAATGATCCTATGGGACAAAGCACCCCCAAAGCTGTTCCTCCCATCTCCCTGTGGCTACGTCTCTTCAGCAGACTGTGTTGACAGTTGTCCCATTGGAGCCCCCTGATGCCACCCCACCAGTTACAGCAGCATCCTTGATGTTCTTCTCCGAGACTGAGACAGGTTTGTGTCTCTCGTGCCTGGTAATGGCTGTTTCAATGCCCCTGAGACACAACTGCACGTCCTCCCGAAAGGAGGGGGTGTACAGTCCATAAATGACAGGGTCAGTGCAGGTGTGCAGCAAGCCAAAGAGAAAGAAGCTGTGGTTGACATACTCTGGCATCTTCTGGATCATGGCTGGCTGGAACCAGTACCACAAGCCTAGGAGGTAGTATGGGGTCCAGCAGATGATGAAGGTGGCAACAATCACTATGGTCATCTTGAGAGTCTTCATGCGTGCCTTCGAGATGTGGTCATTTTGATTTCTTATCAAACCTGCCAGGGAGAGCCAAAAGGATAGCTGGAGATGGGAGAAAACCAGGAGAACATAACCATCCATGACTGTGCTTCTGCCAGAGAGGGGAGACCTGCTCATGATCTGGTCCATGGCCCACAGGAAGCAGAAGACAGCAAGGAAGGGGGGCTCAAGAAATTTGAGTAAAGCCTCTTAGTTGGGTTACCCCTTCAAGGGGTGTTGGGACAGACCGCACAACCCTCCAGGCTGCAGCAGGTTCGGTCATAGAGTCATGGTGGACACTAAAGGGCTGGGAGCTGCTTACCTTTGTTGATCTTTAGTTGCTTACTGATCTCCCAAATGATCCGGATGTAGCAAACAATCATGACGCTCAGGGGGGTGATGTAGAGGGTGGTGAAGGTGAACATGTTGTAGACAGTTTCCTCCCAGTGCGCTCGGAAGCTCCCGTGAGTAACGCACTGGGTGAAGTTCCCTCCCGGGACCGTGTGAAGGTGGAAAAGGAAAAGCTGAAATGGAGAACCAAATAATAACTCAGGGAGGCTTTGGAACAGGGCACCACGTCCTGCAGATGCTCCTGGCTGTGCATGGAGGGCACCTCCCTGCCACTGTTGGACTGGGAGAGGGACTCTGGGCACTAAACTCATGGCTATGGCCAGGGTGGAAGGGATCTGACGGCTGTGAAATCCCATTTTCTGGCTATGCTGAATGTTGTTTTGGTGGGGAACTGCTCAGGTTCCTCTTGGTCTGCTCCAACATGTTTTGCGGTGATGCGGTGATGCATTTTTAGGAGAAGATAACAACGTGCATGAAGAATAGAAAATAGCAGACACCATTGTTTCCCAGCCCTCAGCATAACACCCTAATGGTGCAGCAACGAGCGGGTGCTATAAGGAGGGCGCAAAGCAGCGTTGAGCACCCAACACGGGAAAGCCAACGCGGTGGTGGTGGAGTTTGTGGACTGAGATGGACTTGCTGACGCTGCTGGGATGGGGAAACCCTTCTCCAAAACCACCCCAGCCTGGGGAAACCACACGGGGAGGCCACCGAAGCCTACCTGGGGTGAAGCCAGGAGCACGCTGCTGGCCCAGGCGGCACGGAGCAGCAGCCCATTGCGGCGACGAGCGCGGGAGAAGGGATGGAGGACGGCTGCGTGCCGGTCCAGGCTGATGACCACCAGCACCAGGGCGGCCGCGTACATGGCGAAGAGCTTGAGGAAGTTGAGGAGCTTGCAGGAGATGTCCCCTCCGTACCACTGCACCGTCACGTTCCACGCCGCGTCCAGGGGCATCACCGCCACCGTCACCAGCAGGTCGGCCAGCGCCAGGCTGAGGATCAGCGGCCGCACGTGGGATTTCCTCCTCTTCCTCAGCAGGCTGCCGAGCACCGCCGCGTTGCTGCCCGCCGCCAGCAAGAAGAAGATGGCCGTGATGATCACGCGGACCCTCGCCGCCTGCGTGAACCGGGGCTCGACCCAGTGCTCGGGGCAGCCAGAGGCCGAGACGTTGGCGTCCCCCTCCGTGGCGGGGCGGTGGGGAGATGCGGGGAGCTGCTCCTCACTCATCCCCTGCCCAAACGCAAGCGGCAAAGTGAACCCCCTCTTAGGGGCTGGGTAGCGTTCTGCAGCTCCAATAGAAGGAGAAATGGGGGTATGGTGGGATCTGCACTGGAGGCATCAGGAGGAACCTGCCTGTCCCTGTCTGTCCCCTCTACGTTGCCTGTTTTGCCACCGCGCCTCCTGGTCACGGTGACACTGCCCGGCTGCCCTCTTTGGCTAACCCCTGCCGTAGCTATAGTGATTGCTCACACAGACATATATTTTTAGCTCTGTGCAAGGCAGTTGAGCATCTGGGAAGCGGGAGCGGTGGCCAGGACCACGGGACAAGCCCCTGCCCGCCAGTGCCCCTGGTCGGGAATGAGTCACACTGGAGCGGGCTGAGCCTGTGCCGGGGCAGCCCTGCTGGGTTCAGGGGCTTGACCTTCCAAAGGGGCTTTGCAAACAGGGCCCAGCTTTTTTGGAAACCCCATGGCCCTTCCCATTAGTGTGTTAAACCTTAATGGTTCACCTCCATCTCCAGCACTGGATCCACAGCCGTGGGTGGAAAAACCTGGGGGTGACCAGGAGGGGAGAAGAGGGATCCCACGCTGTCTGGGGACTGACAGCAGCTCTTGGGAGAGGATCGTGGTGGCATTTAGGAGCCTGGACCATCCCAGGACCTGGGTAGCACCAGCTCAACACCTCTGTCCCTTTGCCTTTGGGAGGCGAAGCAGGAGGAGGTGGTGAAGGTAGAAAAACACCCACATGGGGGGTTTCTAGGGGGTGACGAGCAGCATTGTGGTCCCCCACTGTTTGATTTAATTGCCCTTTTTGCCTGAGAACAATTGACTTGGGGACAGCTTACATTTCAAGGGCAACTACTTCCAGCTCTCGGGGACACTGTCAACAGCCCCAGCCGCAGGTCAGGTATGTCCCTTACCGTTTCAAGCACCTTCTGCTTTGCAGGTACCAAAATAAAACATTTCTCAGCCTTTGCACAAATAACACAAGCAGCAGAGATCGAACCTGTCTCCCCAGCTCTGCGGGGAGAGCAGAGGGTTTGGTTGCAGGGTTGCAGCAAACCACCCTCCTCCAGCCCCACCACCCGCACCCCGAGCCTCTGAGAGTGAACCCCTTTGTTCCTTCGCCCCCCTCCCTCCCCAAAGACCAACCCAAGCAGCGAAAAGAAGGGAGCAGTTTCAAAGTACCGAGCTGCTTGCTGGCTCTCTGGGAGAAAGAAGAGAAAACCCACGTCGAGGTCTGGATTTGTCCCATCTGAGGGGAACATACCTGGTTCATCAGCATGCCCTGATGCTAAGAGAAGATGCTCCTCGTTGTGCCCCCGGGGGGGTCTCCCACCGCCGCGGTGCCGAGTCAGGCTGCTCCAGGGCGTCTTTGCATCACATCCCGGCGAGAAACCCCTTGAAGCAGCAAAATTTCCCTTGTGCCGGCGGCCGAGACGGGAGCTGTGGTGTGGTTAGCACCGGCGTACGGGGGCACCTGGAGATGGTAACGCTGATGCGGGCATCCCCTGCACCGGCAGAGCAGGAGCGGGGCAGGTGGAGGTGGGCACTCCCGAGGTGTTTCACCCCCAGGGAGGGGGCTGGCACCCCTGCCCTCGCAGGCTTAACGAGCTGCCTGATTTCAGGCTTAATGAGCAGGCGGCGGGGGATGATGACAAAGCCGCCGTATTGCAAGGAACGGCCAAAATTCAAGACGTTGTGGCCAAATGTGGCCCCATCAGGGAGAAGTGCCAACAGTCCCTGCATCAGTTTTCTATAAATACAGGAAAATGAGTTAATTATCCCTGGAGTTAGTGATGAGCATCCCGTTGCTCAGACAACCGGGAGACTTCGCAGCACACACAGACACACACACACACACACCCCGGCGATGCTCCTGGACCACTCAGGTCCATGGGAGCATCACAGATGAGCACAAGTACGTGCCTGGATTGAAAATGCTGTAAGGAGGTAATTAGTAAGGAGAAACTTGGGTCATTTTACCATTTTAATGAATACACTTTTTTTTTTTCCCTGCACTCTATCAGTTCCCACCTTCTTCTTTTTGCATTTCTTTCAGCATAATGCAGTGAGAGCTCGACATTCAGTGTGAAACCCTTTTGGGGGGGACAAAGAGCTCCCAAAGGCTTAAAAAATAGGAATGTGATGCAAGGGCAGGGAGGGAAACTGAGGACACCCTGCTCCTCCGGCCAGCACGAGTAGAAGAGCTGCGGGGATGAGCGAGGGCCAGCCCCAAGCCCCGATGGGGTCAGCACTGGCAAACACTCCCCGGGGCATCGCGGGGACTTTAATTACACACAAACAGACCTTCACATCTCCCAGTCTATTAAATTAAGAAGTACACGGTGTACAGGGTGAGCACAGGTCCCAGGCTGACGGCAGTGGCACTGCCTCGTTCCCTGAGAGGAAAAGGTTCATTTTCTGAGATAGAAGATTTTTCCGTTGTTAAACCTATTCCCACTTATTTTCGGGAGGAAATGCCTGAGGTCTAAGCGGGGGTTGCGCCGTCTCTGAGGCTGCTCCGCTTGCAGGAGTGCTCCTGGGAACAGCAAAAAAGGAGGACTTTTTCCCCTTTGTGGGTTTAAGAGTCAAATTGTGTGGCAGAGAGACCAGCTCCTGAGACCTGGGAGATGCTGCAGAGGCTGGACCACGTCAGCCCTTGGGGCATCACTGTCCATCGGAGTCCCCCAAACCCTCCGTCGCATCTGCATCAAACCACCGAAAGGGACCAGGCTGGGAACTCTCTGCTCAGAGCCATGGAGGGCAAGTTATGCATCCAAAATGCTTTATGTCCAAGGGGAAGGAGAAAAGCAGACCCGCTCCTGGCATTGCCAGCGGGCAGTGAGCACCAGCCACCTCTGCCACACAGAAGGGACCGTCACCATCACCTCCGTGCCCGGCAGGCGCATCGCCCACTGGTGCCACAGGAAAAAGACTGGTCCCTGGTGGGGGGAGAAAAAGCACAGAAACCACAAAGAAGTTGGGTGGAAGCCCATTTACCGCAGCAGCCGCCTCCTTCTTGCACTAACCTCCTGCTTAAACCCGAGATTAATCCGGCCCCACATACTCATCCTTATTTTCCCTTTCATTTAGCTGTTTGCACCTGCACGAAAGCAATTAAATAGCGAGTCAGGAATGTATTCCCTGTTTGTCCTCCTTCCCGGCTGGCTGCCTTTTTGTCTAGAAATGTCCTCTCCATCCCCGACTGTATGATGCAAGAGAGGGACAGGATTTTTCTTAGGAACTGTAAGTCTTGCTAATGCCACAACAAAGCCTTTGGTCCCTCTTCAGAGAGGATTTTTTTAGCATGCCATCACGCAGAAATGTCCTGGGCATGCATTAGCAATAAGTCTTCTTTTTAAGGGTGGGGTCCCTTATTAAAATGACTATTTTTCTCCAGCGTTTGCACAGTAACCCCCTTGTGTTTTCTATTTTCTTTTTTCTTTTTTTTTTTCTTGCTCGTCTCCTCAAAGGTCAGCCTGGATGTTGTCTGCTCAGCAGCCTTCAGCTGAATCTCTGAACACTGGTTTAACAATCAGAGTTTTTTGGTCCCCGGGATTAGGAAACAGGGCTGGCAGGCAGGGCTTGTTTCCACACACCCCGGCTCTGCTCTTTCCGAAATCCCCTCCTTTTGGGATGCTGCCCCAGTACATCCCTGGAGCTGCAGCCCGACGCTTGGTCACAGGGAGCCAGAGCATCTCCAGGCTCCCCAAAATGGGCTTTTTCCTCCCCAAATCCATATGGATGACCCCAGGATGCTGGAGGAAACAGAAAGCAGAAAGCCACAGCAGGTAGCACAGCCCCAGTGGCAATTTTTTGCAGGAGGTGACCTTGAGCAGGAACACGAGCACTGTGTTTTTCCATCGGACATCCCATATAAATGGGGATCTCATGCAGGGAAAGCAGCACGGGATACAATTTCCATTAACCTCGTGCGAATGCAGGCAGGGAGCCTGCTGTTGTTTATCCTAATAAATCACTGCCGGCGCCTTGGCTTCACAAAAGAGAGGAAAAACTTGTCTTTTCACCTCTGAGAGGAACTCCTGCTGCTGGGCATTACAGGGGGGTAACGATGGCTCTTCTTCCAGCAGAGCCATCCCACGGCAGCACCCACCACTTGCACCCTCGCCCTCAGCACCATCACCCCAGGCAGGTGCTTCTGCCAGGCTGGCTGTCCAAAAGTACCCCTTTGCTCAGAAAAACCTCATGATTTCAGAGTTTTTAATACTGATTTCCACCCCCACCCCCCCCTCCAGTTCTTCTTCTCCTCCAAACCTTGAATTGTCTCAGGAGCAGCTCGTCCAAGGAAATTTTTGTCTCATACTGGACTCGAAACAGAAAGTCTAGTCAGGGACATCTGACATGCGGTGTTTTTGTGAGTAAATACCAGCGTCCATGAAGTCATTTCCCGGGGTTAGAAATGAGCTCACCTCTGGAACGGCTTCTCTTCTTACCCAAAGTTCACAAGGCAAGCGGTTGTGAAGCTCCCAGTTTTCATCCTTCTCATTAAAAACCAGCATCCATGCGGTGCTGCCTCCAGCTCTACGCTGCACACTGACCTCGGGCACCAGCCGTCATCGGGAATCACCCGAAATTCCCCCAAACCTTTGAGCAAAAGGCAGAGGACCGAAGCTCAGCGCTCACCGGGGAGAAACCAGCATCTCATTCTGCCTGCTCACCCGGCCGAGCCTGCCAAGAGGGACGATAATTGCTGTCCCTCGTGGGAGATAATCTGGGTCATCTCAGCCACCTCCTAAAAGTCCTTGTTTAAAGTAAAGGGAGGGAACTCTCCTGCCCACCGGGCTCAATATTTTGGCAAACTCTGTCTTTGTATTGTTTCTTGATGAAATAACGCTCTGTTTCTGATTTGGCTTTGTATATTGGAGCCTCACTGGAGCCCTCACCAGTAAAAGCCCTTCTCCCGGGGTTATCGTGCTGAGAAAACGTGTCCTCAATGCTCAAACCTGCTGCCTTTCCCATCTTTTAATGCCCTGACTGATGCTCCTGGTGTTGCTGATCCCAGCACATCATGCTGGATCTCCAAGTCACAGACCCAGCCAGGATGGGTAAAAGGACAAGGAGCCCACTGGCAGGGGAGCCCAGATGTCCAGATCATCATTCCCAGAGCTTCCCCAAATTTACATCTTCCCACGTGGAGCCGCAGCTCTTGGGATCTTTGTCTTTCACCAGAACGGCTGGACCAGAGCAAAATTCCCTTTCCCTGTCTCTCAACTAGACAAGAGGAATATCACCCTAGACCAAACCCTGAGGTCACGGTCAAGAAAACGTGGTGGGCTTTGGTGCCGAGCCCCATCCGCTCACCGCCAAGTGATAAAACCTGAATGTGTGCATCGCTGCTCCACCCATGCTGCATCTTTCCCACAGCAGCTTTGCTTCCTTTCCCAGCCTGGAAACTCCAGCCCAGGGAATTTACTTGGGAAGTCTCACTCTGCATCCCTGTCCCCTGATGCTCCTGTCCCCAGTAAACCAGGAAAATCACCCACGAGATCGATGGAGGGACCATGGGTCCCCTTCGGCTCTGACAGTCACTGACCCAGCCAGGGCTTTCAGTGCCCTAACTGGGTATTTTTCTTAAACTGGAAGAAATTATGAAATCCCGATGTTTTTATTGTGACTAATCCATGGAAGTGAAGAAGTTTGCCCTTATTTTTGGATGGGTTTTAGTTGTTCTCCTTGTCTTTGCCTTCTGTGCCCTCTTTTATCCTCTGCTTTTTTCTTTTTTACTCCCTGTGGGACCTGCCCATCGCGTTGCTCCAAACATCAAACATCCTCCTCTCTCTGTGCTTCCAAATGGGATCGTGTGCCCCAAGGCCATGTTTCAGCACTCCCTTTGGATGCTCCTTCCCAAACACGGGCCAGACTTGAGGGCTGGCTTCCTCCCTTTTGCGGTGGGAGGGATGAGAGGTGGGGAGAGCTGCAGGACCTTTGGCAGCGCTACCCAGGGAACGCAGGAGGGAGAAGCAGGGAGAACCTCCCCCGACACCTCTTTCCCCTGTGTTTCTTATCTCCAAGCAGTTTTAAAGGCTTAAAACCACCCTCGGGTGAGCTTTATGTGGGGACATGACCACTTTTAGGAAAGAATCAGTGGCTTGATGGGGAGAGATGCCATTAAAGCTGAATTAAATGAACCAGAGGAATATAATTTCTGCTCCCCCATCCTGATTTTCCCCTCCTGCAAGAAACCTGCTCTGAGCCAAGCCCTGGGACTGCAGGACCCTGTTGTCCCTTGGGGTGAGCATTGGTGCTGACATCACCCCCCAGCTGGATTTGGTGTCCCAGGGAAGCATTTCTAGGAAGCAGCTTGATCCAATGCTGGGAGCTCAGGCGCTGGATCTCTCTCGGGAAGAGCTTGTCTCCTGTGCTGCCTTCCCAGCCTGTTCCCAGCAGTTTTCATCCCAGCCCACCCAAGGTGCTCACAGCAGATTGTGGCCAGCTCTTCCCTTGGGCAGACCTCAGCCCCCACCAAACTCCTCTGCCCAAGCTGCTGGTGAACGCACACTTACCCCCTCAGCAAACACTGGTACAGCCACAACTGCCCAAGGAGAATCCCAGCAGCACCACAATTAACTCAGCAGAAACCAGCTTTTCCAAGCATACCTTCGGCACGATGCAGGAGGTGGAGAGATATTTCACATCTCCACTCACCCCCATGAGCACAGGCACCAGGAAGGGGAGACATTTCCATGCTCTCTTCCACCAGCACAGATGCTGGCAAACTCTTTCAGAGCTGATCAGCTCCAATCAGCACTGATCATCCCCACCCAGGCTCAGCTCCACGTTGCTATAATTAACCTGAAATAAATTCACCTGAAATAAAATCAACGAGGAGTCCCTGCCACCCACCCAGCTCCATCCCTTGCTCGTTTTCTGCCCAGCCCAAGCAGTGAGGCTCATCCTCATGCTAAAAAGCAACTTTTAGCCTGATGCTCCAGTTTTGTTGCCAACATCAGAGACCTCTGGTCCGATTTGCACAGCCTGCGTGCTGCCAGTCCACATCAGCCAGGAACCCCTGCAGAGCAGGAGGGACACAAACCACAGCATGCCAGAAGACCCAAGCCCTCCCCAGCACACTGGCAGAACATGCAGGATTTTGCCATTTTTAAATATTTTTTTTTTTTTTTTTTTCAGAAAAAACGGCCAGTGCTTTGCTGGTGTAAATCAGGTGCAAACCTGTCCACCTTGACATGGTTTATAGCAAAAAATAATTGAGGAGGAAAAGGCACAGATGAGACCAGGGACCGTCACCCCATGGGTGGGAGGCTGCCCTCCCTGCCAGAACGGGTGCACAGCCCAGAGCACGTCCGAGCCCAAGGCTAATGCCCGTAAATTAGAGCAATAAATTAAGGATTTCTTCAGGAGCAATTAATTGCCCAAAGCAACATGTGCTTTGACACAGGACGGTCTTTGTCCACCAGAGCCTGTCCAGAGCTAAAGCAAACAGCCGGCGGGCTGTGGGTTGGGAGCTCTGCTCCTGCTCTTCCTCCTTGGTTTAAATGTCCCCGTTGAGGCTCTGCCCTGGATCGGACCTCACCGTGTTCCCATCACACCCCTTCGCATCCTGCGACGGCGTTTCCATCACCCGTCCCAGGTTGTGCAATAACTCAGGCCCTGACACTTGCCCGCATCTGCCGGCAGATGTTCCTGGCAAATATTGATGGGGTACCGTGATGCTACGCCGGAGGTATTGCAGGGAGAGGCTGGGACGTGCATTTCTCAAGGAGGGCTCAAAAATAATGGCCTTCTCCATCTCGCAGAGAGTTTTTAAAGGAGACAGAATACCTATCTTAATTTCCCCAGCTCAGCAATATAATTAAAAAGGGATTTGCTCTTGAGACACTTCTGGTACTCTCATAGCATCTCCCGTCTCTGCTCTTCTGAACTGTGATGGGGAAGGAGAGATGGTAGCGATGGACATGGCATCCAGGAGGGAAATGCCAGCAGGATCCTTTGGTGGTCCAGGACGTCGCAGTGACCAGCAAACCCCTCTCCAGGCGACGTGGGTCCAGAGGCAGGGCTGCAGGCGTGCAGCAGGGATGCAGTTAACAGTCCCCGGGCACTCAGATAACAGCTGTGCCCTGCAAAAGCCCTAGGAAAAGCCCTTTTCCTTGACAGATGGGATCACAGAGCAGGGGGCATCCCCGGTTTTACACGCCAGGGGGGTCAATCTTGTTGTGCCTGTGCCAGCAGGCGGCTGGGGGCTCACCCCGTGCCCACACCCCACAAGGAGCGTGGTCACAGCCGCTCGCCTCCCGCTTTCACCCCTCCAAAAGGCCTTCCCCATCTCCAGAGCTAAAATTAGTCTTTCCCTGGCTCCTGCCTTTCACAGCGTGCCCCCCTCTGCGGTGCTTTTTGCATCTGTTCCATAAATGATGTATGTGGAGCTGAGCCGGGGTGGAGGCTTTAGCTCCTAAGCAAATCCTTCCAGGGGGAAAAGGTCCGCTCGCTCCTTTTCTCCCAGCCACAGCCTGTAAATCCTCATCCACACAATCAAAACAAACTCCAGTAGTTCATTTTTTGGGCTCTTTTCCAAAGCTTTTAGGCAGCTGGAGTGTGATTTTGTGCTGATGAAGCGGTGGAGGAGGGCTTAAGTGAAACAATATTGCGGTGGCCGCAAGGTCTGCTGGTGGTTCAGAGCTCAGAGTGAACCCTGGGGACCCACCACATCTCCAACTTCTCCAACAAACCATGGAAATCGCCAGGCCGGCTCCTGGGATAGCAAAACAGGATTTTAAAAAACAACATTAGCCACCCCTGGAGCATGGCTGGAGAAGAGCCGGGAGCCAAGTGCTTAATGAAATCCCAGCTCCTAGCTCGCCCTCCTAAACCAAGCAAACTTCCCCAAAGTGTTTGGGATGGAACAAAGTCATCAATCAGTTATTTTAACTCCCATCTCCGTAAACAGGAGCGAGACCAGAAACACGCAGCAGGGGAAAATAACCGTCAGCTCCCTTTGGTGGATCGAAGAGGGTGCGGGGAGGGAGGACGGGGGCAGCTGGCGGGGAGCTGAGCACGGCGTCGGCCCCAAAGGGCATTTTGAGGATCCCACAAAGCATTTCATGGGCCCCACGGAGCATTTCGCTGTCCTCACAGCCTGTAAATCCCACACACAGCCCTAAGAGCAGACCCACCATCCACGCCCCTCTCCTGGTGCAGTGCAGTTGGCTTTTGGTGATGGTCACTCTGCCGATGCCGTGTTGGAAAGGGTGGGAGGTACGAGTAACTGGGATGAGCATCAGTAGCCTGTTTTCCCTTGCATTTATTAGAGGGACACGAGAAGAGCGATGGAGACAACCATGGAGGAGCGTGGAGAGGGAGATGCACTGGCTTGGGGGGGAGCATTAAGCATGGCAGCATTTGCATAAATATATTATGGCCGTGTAATTACACATCGGTGATGAAATCATGGAAAAATCCCATGAGAGACAGGCAGGGC
Organism: Tringa tobata; assembly: GCA_033628505.1. Lineage (NCBI taxonomy): Eukaryota > Metazoa > Chordata > Aves > Charadriiformes > Scolopacidae > Tringa > Tringa tobata. Next base: position 1,432 of record JAHREE010150363.1, on the reverse strand, counting down.
TGATCCGGGAGGTGAATGCATCTGTGGGGCTGTGGCTCTGCTGCGCTGATGCTTTGGTTGGGAAACACCAGCCTTGGACACCTGAACCCGCAGCCAGAGAGATAAGAGCAGTTTGGCCTGGGTTGCATCCTTCCCCACCAGGCAAGGGTGCTGCAGCTCTGCAGAGCAACCACCCTGGGCATGGGGCAGCACCCTGCTTGTCCCCTCTGCCCCATACTTTGGGGCATCATTCACCTCGGGTGGATGGAAAGCAGACGAGCATTTCCCGGAGCGGCGGCGCAGCTGGTGGTGCTCAGCACTGGAAACATCTGGGACACTGCTCGTGCTGCTCCATCCAACGTCGGCCACACGCCGGAGCTGCAGCGAGGGATGGCCAAGCCAAGCGGGATTGCGCAACCAGACTGTTCTGGAGATTTGGTTTTTGCATGAACTCACATGTCCCAAACCCACTCCTGAAGCCGCACACGCGTCTCCTGAGCTGGCTTCGCAGAAACCACACTGGGGAGGAGACACCTACGCTCAGGAGGCTGCAAAAGTTCCAGGCAGAAACACCTGTGGCTGCACTGGGCTAGTGCTAACGCTTGGTTTCCATAACATAAAGAAAAACATCTTTTGCCTTCTGCAGAAAAACACATTTGCGTACCCTGCAGTGCAACCGGTGGATATTGGTGCCACCACATGCCAAGCACCAGGTGGGACCAGGGCCACCTGCTGAGGCACCGGTGCTGTGCCAGGGACGGGACAGCCGTGGTGGGAGGTAGGTGCCATCCGGAGAAGATCAATTCCTTACTCTTGGTCTCAGCACCTTTCCTACGTCTTGTCCCCGTCACAGCAGGGAAACGTGGCCGAGTTGTGTGTTTATCTTGCAGGTCAGGGGCCCCCAGCTCCCCAGGCGCTCCTTGCCCACCGGATAAATATTCTGCCATTTTTTGGCACATCTCAGGTGTTTTTTCCTTTTCCCTAGCAGTAAACACCAACAGGAGCTGGTGCAGGCCACCGCCAAGTATTTTTTATGTGACACCTTGATCGATGTTCCTCTTGCACCGCTCCCTCTGGCAGCGGGGCCGGCAAGGATTACTAAGAGGCAGCCCGGGACACCGCCGGCACATCCCGCTCGCTGATCCCATCCCATCCCATCCCATCCCTCCAGGGTGGCTCCTGCCCCACGGTGCAGGGGCCACGGGGGCTGCATGCGTGGGTGGAACTCACTCGCACGTGGCTGCCTGCCTCGTGCAACACGCAGGAGCCCCGAGCCAGGATCAGCTTCCACAAGCCACATGGGAATAAGGTGGCTGCAGAAGGAGGACGGACCCGGGGGGGTTAAAGCCAGCCTGGGGCAGGCAGGGATCTCTCTTTAGGAGGATCTGCCCACGGCTCAAGTGAGATGTAGTCACATTTATTTGCAAGATGTGCCCTGCCTCAGCAGCTCTGC
>JAHREE010150361.1:28418-40651 GCA_033628505.1 Tringa tobata | reverse complement strand
CCACTCTAGCAGTTTCATTGACAGCAAATAGCAGGGATGAGCAATGAACTGTTTGCTTTCGCAGGGTCAACCTCTGGGAAATGGCAGAATTTCTGAAGAAGCAGGGAATCATCAATGCCATCAACCTGGACGGTGGAGGGTCTGCAACGCTGGTCTTAAACGGGACCCTTGCAAGCTACCCGTCTGAGCACTGGTAGGTGCTGGCTGCGCCCGCAACCGTGTGGCTCCCGTTGGTGCCGGGGGTCTGTCCTACCCCACAGGGCTCCCTCCTACCCCACAGGACTCCCTCCTACCCCACAGGGCTCTGTCCGACCCCTCTGCGCTGCCTCGGAGTCACTCTCCATTGCTGGGAACTCACAGTGTAAAGCCAAGTGACAAGTTTTGAGGGAGAGAGCGACTCTAAAATGTAAAGTGATTTAGTAAACTGTGTATTTTTGCCCCTTAGTCATCCAGGATTAAAGTTTAGCTACTTTCAGACACGCGGCGAAGAGGTTTGACGTGACTGAGGGGTCTGGTATGGGAATTGGATAAGGAAGCAGCTCCGAGATGGGGGGATTCAGAGCTGCACATTCCCAGGAATTAGCAGAAATCTGTCAACAGCATATTGGTGTGGAAGAGAAACACTGACTTGGAGACCCTGCCCTGCCTCACGTAGAATAATTTCTTTTAAATTTAACTTTTTAGTCAGAAATGGTGAAGGGATCGGACGTGAAGGGATTTACAATGCAGTTTGCAGCCTGGCAGCTGAAAGCCAAGTGTTGCTATAACTGCAGTGATGTCTTGTAGCAAAGCAAAAACTTATAGCAAAGCAAATAATATTCAAGAAAAGGCGTGTTGAACGCCAAAGTTAGGGAAGGCAGGGCTGCTTAAAGGGGGTAGCTTTCTGTAATTCCCTGTTTGAAATGACTCCTATCCGACAGGAGTTAAAACATTGACTCTGATCTAGTTTTATATTTATATTTTGCCACTGTTAATGTTCTCCTTTGCCAACGGGAACCAGGATGAAAATCTGTGGGTTGTATCGACGGGTTTTCTGTCCCCAGCTCCTTTGACAGCATGTGGCGCTGCCCTCGCAGCATCTCGACCGTCCTCTGCGTCCACGAGCCCTCCTGCGAGCCCGCCGACTGCAGCGGCCACGGGGACTGCGTGGCAGGGGCCTGCCACTGCTCTGGGGACTTCTGGAGAGGCCCAGCCTGTGACATCTTGGACTGCGGCCCTTCCAACTGCAGCCTGCACGGGGTCTGCACCCAAGGTGAGTCCCTGCCTGGGGGGGCAAAGGCTTAACACGGGGTTTAGTGGGTGCTCGTGGGCATCTCCAGGGGACTGTCACTTACCTGCCTGCCAGGCACCACTCTTTGCAGTCCTGGCTGCTTCACGGGGTCCGTTCCCACCCTGCTGTGATGGAGAGTACAGCTCTGAACTGGCACCAGCAGCAGCCGCTCCCTTTGTTGTGGAAAGGGCTTTGGTGGGTCCTGGGAGCCCCAGCTTTTAGGGCTTTAGCCCTTTAGCCCTCTGGAAGCCAGCTGGTGCTGTGTGCCTCGGCCCTCCTCTTACCTTGGGGCTGCTTATGGGGCTGCTCCCGCCTTTCCCCAGCAGTGGAGATGGTCAGAACATGCTGTCCTTGGGAGGTACCACCAGGGCTGGGCTGGGATCCCGGCTGGAAACGGGACCTGTCGTAGGACTTGACTTCGTACTCCACGTCTGAGTTTCCCTTTCTGCCCCCCCGGGGTTGTGCTCCTGGTGAGGGGAAGGGCAGGGTATTACTCTGTGTGACAAAGTGGCTGAGTCCTGTCCCCTCCCCTTATCACTCCCTGACTCTCCTACTTCACAATTTTCACAAATGAGCAATTTCTGCTCTTCCATAAACTCATTGTGACTCTAGGGACTGCTGTAAGGTACCCCCTGGTCCAGCTTCTGCTCTTTGCCTGCTCAGTCCCGTGTTCCTGTGTCTGTGCCACCTCCCCGATGGACCCCGCGGCCGAGTTGACACCAGTGGGGTGACTGGGCAGAGCTCAGGGGGTACAGGTGCTGCTCACAGCCGACCCAGAGCTACTCTTGCAAAATCCCAGATGCAGGAGGTTCTGCCCCGTTTGGCAGCCGCAGCGGGTGGGTGTTTGATCCCAGTGATCCCAGTTTGATCCCTGTCCCTGAGTTCAGGATTCCCCTTCTGTGGGTTCCCTGGCCGAGGCAGGGACAGTTAAGGGGGCACCCCAAGAGGCAGAGGCTCCTCATTTTCAGTTCCTGCTGTTTCTAAGTCTTTCTCCGCTGTTGTCAACGCCCCTTTGTGTGTGTTTGTGCAGCTGGATGCCTCTGTGACGCTGGCTGGACCGGCAGCGACTGCAGCGAAGGTAATGCTGATTCCTGCTCCCCTTCCTCGTAGCCAGAGAAAGGATTGTGCGAGCCACTGCCCGCGGCGGTGGTGGCTCCCCGAGAGGGAGCCATGAAGGGCCAGGCTACTCAGCCTGAGTTTAATTGCAGCCTGAGCATCTTAATATTAATCACAGAATCCCAGAATGCTATGGGGTTGGAAGGAACCTCTGGAGATCATCTCCTCCAACCCCCTGCCAGAGCAGGTCCACCCAGAGCAGGTCCCACAGGAATGTGTCCAGGTGGGGTTTGAATGTCTCCAGAGAAGGAGACTCCAGGAAAAGCTTCCAGAAAAGTTGTGGCTGAGCTGAAGAGGCTTCAGCAATTGCTGTGGAGTGAGCCATAGCATGCCTGAAGCTCCTTGATTCTAGTGGCCATCGTTCACAAGGATGTTGGACCTAAACTGCAAGCCCTCACGCAGCCAGGGGCAGCCCAGGCTTGATGGGTTTTCATATTGATGGGAAAAGACAAATTATTTTTTTTAATCTCATGCTGGAGGACACTGAAGAGAAGAGTAATAAATACGGTGCTGCCTGGTGCCTACTGACTGCTCTGGCAATGTAAGAGTCAGTCACAGAATCCCAGAACGCTGTGGGGTTGGAAGGGACCTCTGGAGATCATCCAGTCCAACCCCCTGCCAGAGCAGGTCCACCCAGAGCAGGTCCCACAGGAACGTGTCCAGGTGGGGTTTGAATGTCTCCGGAGATGGAGACTCCACCACCTCTCTGGGCAGCCTCTGCCAGGGCTCTGCCACCCTCACAGCAAAGAAGTTCCTCCTGGCTCGGGGCGAAGCACTGGGAGCCCTTGCTCCGGGCACAGACTCATTTTCTGGTTTTTGAGCACTCCCTGTGCCAGTGCCGGCTCCGTGGGTCTCAGGTGGGGTGGGATTTCTGCCCGTGGGGTGGGATTTCTGCCTGTGGAAGCAGGACCCTGAGGAGACCTCTGCTTCTCTCCCGTAGCTTGTGCCAGCGGTTTCTACGGGGCCGCCTGTGCCCAGAAATGCCTGTGCCAGAACGGTGGCTCCTGTGACCCCGTGCACGGAGCCTGCTCCTGCCCCGCTGGGTACTACGGCACCCTCTGCGAGCAAGGTAAGGGCTGCTCCGAGGAACAGCCTGGGCTGGGGACGGGTCTTTGTGTCACCTTTGAGCCACCCCTTGTAGGCAAAGCAAGAGGGACTTGTGCCAGGCAGGCTCAGGAGCTGGAGCATCACCTCCCAGTTCCCACAGGCTGGCTGCCCGACCCGAGCTGGCGAAAAAGAGCAGGGAGCAGAGAGGAAAGAGCAGGTTTTTTTCATTGTTAGGAAATGGTGGAACCTGTTCAGTCTCTGCCCTGAAGATCTCTTGATGAAGCTCCTGAGCGTAGGACATGAACACTTGAACATCCCTCACGTGAGGGTCCTGCCTGTAGCTCAGTCAGTGACTGGGAAATGTCCAAAGAGCCATCCATTCTGGCTGACAGCCTTCCAGCTCTGGCTGTGCCCGTGCTGGTGACAACAGAGCCGGCGATGGTGTCGCTTGTGTCACCCCCTCCAGCTTTTCTGAAGTACTGGAGCCCCCCTGCATCCAACTGAGCTCTGGTGATGGCACAAGTTAATTACCGTGAGGGTGTAAACACCTCGTGATGCTTTTTTCTCAGCCCAGGATCACTCCCCCCAGCCCCGTCCCCCTCTGACGACGTATTTTCTCTGAAGCAAACAAAATCACAGCAGTTCCCTCGCAGTTTGGTGCTTTCAGGCTGGAGGATACGGGGTTGTGGGGCTGGAAGCTTCATCAGGCTGCAGGAAACGCGGGACCCCGACCTCCCAACCCAGCCAGAGCCTGGTGGGGGCTCGTAGTCACACATGAGTCCTTGGGTCTGGTTAGGAATGGGCTGCTGGTGGCCCCCAAGCCAACAGCAGGGCCGTGGCTCAGGCATGCGGGGAAGGAGGAGGACAGAGATGGTGCAACACGAACACCCCGTGAGATGTAGGTGAGGACTGAGCCTCTCCCACAGCTCCGAGGGCACCCACCCTTCCCGGCACCGGGGGAGCTGCGGTGATGGATTGGGGTGGTTCCAAAGCAAGCGGAGCTCTACCAGTGACAAACTTCTCTCTGCTGGATTCCCCAGAGTGTCCCATGGGCTGGTACGGGCCAAACTGCTGGTTACGGTGTGAGTGTGAACACTCATGTCCCTGCGACCGGGAGACGGGCAGCTGCAACGTCACCTTCCCGCCGGCTGTGCAGGAGCAGCTGAACCAAGGTACCGCTGGACACGCTGCTCCTGTTGTTAAACAAAAGTGGGAAGAGCAACCTTGGGGCGTAATATTCCCTTTGCTCAGTTCTCATCTCGCCTAAACTTGCTCTTTTTTCCGTAAAATTTTTACACCTTCCCCCCACACCGCTGCCGTTCTTCCCTCTCTTCTTTGTTTTCCAGCTGGGCGGTGTCTGGCTTCCCAGAGTAAGGGAAGGAGCCAAGACAAGTTCTCTGTGTCAGAGTAAGTGTGTAATTCTCATCACACGCGCGTGTGTACACCCACCCCCAAGCCCCTGCCCTCACTGCTCACCGATGAGATGGTCTCACCCCCTCCTGGCTGCAGGGCAGGGAAGGCCGGGGACCTGCTGCTCCTCCAAAGCATCTGAAGTCTGGTGTCCTGGGCTGAGCGACACAGGACTGACTTCTCCTCCAATACTGGGGGAACTCCCCTTTTGGAAGACTCTGGTGCCTGAATTCCTGAAAATACTCACTTTACAGCCTGCTCTGTGGTGTGGGTGTCAAGGTCTCGGTGTTTTCGAGCCTTGTCGGGTGTGGGGATGAGGAGGAGCGAGACCCAAGCTGCCAAGAGGGTTATTTCAGACCATGAAAGTCACGTTCAATATAAATTAGGAAGTTCGCTGAGGAATTCTCTCTCTCCCTTGATGGCTGCCACCCTGAGAACTCCTCACTCCGGTGCCGGAGCCCTGAGCCCTCCCCTTCCTCTCGCAGCTGCGGCGCTCACAGCGTCTCACGTTTTCAGGTTGAGAGACGTTTCTTAACGGGGATTTTTCTCATCCGACAGAAAGACCTGGCTCTCCATGACCTCTGTCTTGGCTCTGCTTCTGGTGATCAGCGCCATGGGAAACGTGGGCCTTCTTCTCAAGGCCAGGTCAGAGAGGCAGCAGGAGAGCGGCGATTACCTCTACCTCCCGCTGAGGGAGACGAACGGGGAAGCCGGTCACCCCTCCACCTCCTGCGAGACCGACGACGCTCAGGACCAGAGCCAGGCCCTCCTTCAGAGCCCCGGATGAGGGGAGAGGAGGTATTTCACCCCACACCTCCTGCTGCTCCTCAGGAACGCGACCAAGGAGCAAGATTCCGTGGTCCCAGAGACCCCCTGCTTCTGGCCCAGCCCTGCTGAGGACGTGCCCAGCTTCCCTCCCTCCTGCTGCTCCAGCCGTGGCAAACAAGGCTGCCTAATTAGTAGCCATGAGAGGACACAGGGCACAAGCCAGGGTGGGCACAGGAGGAAGGGAGATGGGCTGGTTCCCTCCAGTGCTTGAGGGAAGCAGGTGAGGAACGGAAGCCGGGGGCACTTCAGAGAGGTCCCCTCTCACCCGAGCAGCAGTAAATATTTTTAAGATTCGGGACAAATCACCTGGAGCACAAAGCTGGGTGTAGTCTGTAACTGTCTGCCCTTCCCCGGTGAGCTCAGACTTTTGTCATAAAACTGGAAAAAAAAAAAGTTGTTTTAAGGTGTTGATGGAGGTGCAGGGCACAAAAAAACCACAGCACCCTCCTTCTGGCCACAGCGGTGGGCTCAGACCAAGACACAGGGTTGGGGCTTCCCTGCACCTGACTTTCCTCTGAGTGGCTTCTACTGAATCCTCAGTCCCAGGAGTGCATCTTTAGTTAAAAAAAAAATTAATTCTTGCATTCTCTTGTACCCCCCAGGAGCTGGTGAGCTGTGCCCGGCTGCATGGGCTGCCACACAGGTACCTCCTCCCCCTGGGGAAGGGGGAGCCGGCAGCAGCCTGGAGAAGGGCAGGGTGAGGAGACCCATAGTGGGACTGAGGTCCTTGTCCTCAGCCACAGAACACCCCCGGAGCTGCCCTTCCTCCTCCTCCTCTTCCTCCTCCTCAGGAGCCGCTGCCGGCAGCGAGCTGGGCCACCCTCAGTACTTCCAACCACCCACCATCCTGAACATCTCAGCTGGAAATCAGGCATTTTACTGCGATACGCCCTTGGACATTGCATTTTAAACCCAAACAAAGATGTGTTTGAGTTTGCTTCCACGTGAGGGAAAAGGAGCCTTTAATGCTGAAAAAAAAAAAAAGGGTGTGGGTGTGTTAAAGCCTGTCTGAGCCTCAACATTAACATTTTTATGCACTCAGTTTTTATCTCTCCACGTAAAGGATACGTCATTTTTGTGCTGCTGTGGGCATCAAATCAAGCTGTAAATGGAAGATTCTATTTTTCTATTATTTACAGAATGCTATTTGAAACTTGAATAAAGTCTATTGCTAATAACTGCCCCAAACTCTGGTTCTCAATACCCCATTGCAGAAGGGAGACCTGGTGCTTTCCCAGTAAGTCTCAGCTGGTCATTTGAACCCTTTCTATTTTAAACAACCAACTATGTGTTGCAGCAGCCCACTCTGTGCTATGAAAATTAACAAAAAATGCTGGTTCTACTGGAAAAAAAATAACATAAAACGTAGGAGTAACCAAATCCAAGCCAGACTTACCTCTATTTTTGTGGGCAAAGGGGACACGTGCTTAAATTTTGAGAGTCTGCCCCAATTTGAACGGTTGCAGGAAACAATCAGACGTGTTCTTTAAAGCTGCTTGTTTTATTTCCAAGACACAGTGACACACAGCTCCTGCCCGACCCTCCCCGTGCTGTGACAAAGTGTCTCTGCTGTCAAGGGACACGGTAAGAATCCCCCCCCGCGTCTCCCCAGATGTTGGGGTTGTTTTTTTTTTTTTTTGGCTGAGAAAAATCAAGACTTCAATCCATAAAACTGAAGATGGCTGCAAGGGAGAGAAAGTAAGACGCTGCTTGCTAAAATAAAAATAATGCCCATTTAACTTACAGGTAACTAAGAGCTGGAAAGTGGACATTGATGTCATTAAGAGCAAATCAATGCGTGTCACATTCCAATTTAGCCTCCCAAAAGAGAAGTAATTCGATGTAAGGATCGTCACAAACACGTTAGAGGATTATTAAAGCTACCGGGGGCAGGAATCCTTGACAAATACTTGTCAGGTCAAGTCCTCTGACCCTAGGAGCTGTGTTTGTTTGGCTCACAGGGTGAATGCTTCAGGTGTTAAATAATAAAACATGAGCTGGTGACATCGTTTTGCAAGGCAGGACTCTGGCCGTAGCCGCTGCAGGGCTGAGCTGCCGGCGGGGTCACCCCTTCCACCAGGACCTCTGGGCAGCAGTGAGTGTTTCACATTTCAGACAACTGCATTATGGCATTTTCAAAAATTTTCTGATGAATAAATCAATTGGGATTTAAAATTTGTATCAAAGCTGGGAGCGGGTCCACAGCCCAGCCCCCAGGAGGGGCCAGCCCACCTGCTCTTGCCCCTTCCTGGGCTACAGCCACTCCCCATCACTGCCCCAGGCCACACTGTCCATCTGCAGCAGGAAAAAAAAGCCCTTTTCCCCAAAAACCAGCAAAATGTTGAGCCAAAACTGGTCCTTTGCTGCATCGCAGCTTTGCCTCGAGTCTGGGCTGAGATCCATCCCCCCCATGATGTGCTCCGTGTTTGCCTTTCCCAGTGCTACTGGGACAGAAACCAGTAAACAGGGGAGATGGGGCAAACCCATAGAAATTGCTCAGAATGAAGGTTTCCCAAATGACCACATTTAACTGTGACAGCAGCACGAGACTGTCCCCACAGCGTGGTGTCCTTTCCCTCCACGTCCCCCGTCGTGCCCTAAGTGTGGCCGCAGCGGGGTGAGGTAGCGACAGTGCTTTGCATATGGAATATCTGAAATGGGGGAAAAGACCCAATTTACCAAGGAGATATTTTTTTTCCAAGCCCCATCCGGTTTCCTGAGCACAGCCCGAGCTCTGGGACTCTGCTAGAGGGATCCTCGGGGGGGAGCAGGGGGGGCATCACCATCTCAAGCTCAGCCCCAAAACTGGAGTCCTGTTTTTCAAGTTTTTTCTGGCTGATGAGATTTATGAGAGAATCCCAAACTCCCCCCAGTCTCACCTCACAAGAGGCTGCTGCGAAGAAAGCAGCGTGTTTAATTTTGTAGCGCACACTGGTGGCGTTTTAGGGGGGAAAAAGGGTGTTTTAGAAGAATTTTGCTTCTATCTGCAGTTCGCAGGATTAAAAAAGCTCAGCATCAGCCACAACACCCCGGCTGCTGCCCCCTCTCTCCTGTTGCCTTAACGTTCAGGGAAAGAAGGGAAAAAAAACAAACCCCAAATAATCCCAAAGTATTGGCTTATTTAAATTGGTAGGGAAGTAAATTGGCAGGTGGAATAACCTATTTTGCTTAAAAAAAGCTGCTTCCCAAAGAGCAGGTTCAGGATTCTCCCGTGGGGCGGCACCAGGGAGGAGCAGCCCTTCCTCCAGCCCTTCCTGGCCCATTCAGAGACCTTCCGTGGGGGACACCACCTTCCAGATGCCCTCACTGACAAGAGTTAAAACACCCAAAACTGCTACTGGAGAACGGCACGTTTTAAAAGAAAATAATAAAAATTAAAATCCAGCGCAATGAAAGATATTGCAAACCAAGGGAAATAGAGGAAAGAGGAATGTTACGGCCGTGGGACAAGACCAACCCGGTAAGAACAAAGCCAGGAGCAGCTGAAATCCCCAAATCCTGGCCCAGGCCACGGGGGACGGGGCTGGGCTCGCTCTCGGTGCCCCGGGAGGCAGTTTGAAACTCTCCTTGTAGCAGCAAAATTAATTCTGGGTGAAGGATCTCACATTGGGGATACACACACGCTCTTTTCATTCCGGAACTCTTGATTTTCCAGAGCAAAGGTAGTACTTTTCCCTTTCTCTCAAATTCCAATTCTGGGAGAACTGATAAATTCCACAGAATAAGTGGGGAACTCTCTGAAATCAGAGCTTTCCCGGGGTCCTGCGTAACTAAATTACCCGTCCTGCTCTCGCAGCGAGGGGCACGAGGCGGGTGAGTAATTTCCTTGACCCTAATCCTTTAAAAAAAACCCAAGCAACTTCCACAAACACATCAAGTCCTTCATCTCCCTTTGCTCTTTTCTCCTTCTTCAACACCCAGTGCTTCAAACCCAGTAATTAGAACAGCAGGGGTAGAAGGAACTACTTCACAGCTGCAGATATTCCATCAGCCTTCATAAAAACTTGGTGAGGGGGAAAAAAAAAAAATAATCCAAGGCTTTGCTGAGAAACACTGATTTTGGGGATAGGGATATGGGGATTGCTGTGCTCCCACCCCCACCAGGCTCCCCCCGCCCCAATCCCAGAGCCATTTCTGCTGCTCCCCAGTTGGGGAACTGGGAACTCATCGTTTCAGAGCACACTGGGCTGGGATCACCCGGAGGATGGCAGGGCAGCACCCCCCCAGTCCCTCACACAGCACAGCTGGATCCCAAAGCAAACATCTGTCCCCATCACACCCCACACACGTGCCAGTGGCAAATACCGCCCCACAGCCACCGAGGGTTTGGTGCCTGGTTCTATTTGGTTGCCACCTGGACAAGAACACGGGTAAATCTGTCCCCAACCTGCTCCGTGGGTCACCAATGCCTTTGCTGCATGGCTCCTCCTGGGAACAAGCAGTGGAAATCATGCACAAACACGGAATTTTTGGTGCGTGGCAAAGATACATTGTCTTTTTACAACTCCTGAACTCAATCCTTCCTTCTTAAGCCTAAGAAACACCCCTCTGGAGTCCAAGGAAAACCATCAGGTGGACCTTTCCTCACAGGAAGAGAGGACACAGAGCCCTTACCCCGAGCACTATGTCCCGATACAGCCCTTGAAGCAGGAACATCCAGCCATCACAAATGTTAGAACCAGCAGGAAGGTTTCCTGAGGTTGAAGACAATCAGTTATTCCTTTCTAAAACAAAGATCGTCCCAGTAAAAAAGGTGACAGGATTTAATAAATAGGCATTTTTGAAATGATAAATAAGTTAAAAATTAAAATAAGCTAGTATTTGAATAAATACATCTCAGTAAGTACTTAAATACATACATGCTTTTTTTCTTTTTTTTTTTTTTTTAAAGTTTTCTCTTCAAGTTAGCTCACATTTTAAAGAAGCCAGTTCTATAATACTGCCAGAAAACGTTGTGCCTTCAGGAAATAAAATATTGCTTTTCTTAGCCCTTTAGAATTTGTTTCGGTTCCCACCCACCCTGATGAGATGGGTGGGATCTACTCGTTATTGCTTGTAAACCTGAGGAAAAAGGAGAAATAGTCTATCCTTAAGGAAGATGCTGCTCCCGGGAGGCAGGTTCCCTCTGCCCATGCCTTCTAGAAAAACATTTTGGGTTTTAAAAAAAAAATTAAATAAAAATCCAACACATTTCCTAACAGCATCCTGTCCCATGGGAAGAGGTTTTAGGTTTGACCTGGAACCGGTTTCTGAAACACCGTATCTATGTTAAGGTATTTACAGTTTTTTTTCAAGTCCCTGCACCTGAAATGACCACTTTTTCCCTGGGAACCCCCAAACCAGATGAGTTTTGCTACACGACAATAATCTAGTCCTAGAGATCAAAATGATAAGGCAACATCAGCCCCCCCGGGAGAAAAAGGACCGATTGGAAAGAGCCCTTTGAATTGAGTAATACACAGAGTCATGCAAACCCACATTCATCCAAAATCCATCAAAAAAGCTACCGAAAAGTAGGCATCTCATAGAAAATATCTAAATCTGCCATTCGAATGGTGTTTTTTGTTTAAAACAGCTCCCCGGAAGCCTCTCCGTGTCCAAACGGCTGCTCCCTGCGGCCACAGGAACGAGTTGCCTCCAGGCTCGACCCCTGTTGGCTCTTTGGTTTGGGGCCCAGAGCAGCTCCGGGGTGGCCACAAGCCCCAGGGCCGTTTCTCCTTGCCAGCACAGTCCCCGGGCCCCGCTATCTGGAAAGGTGGGAGCTGCTCTGGGACTGGCTGGAAGACGTGGTGGCTCCACTCAGCTGGGAAAAGCCGCTGTTGCAAGATTCCAGGCTCGACATGGATCCCCTGGGTTGGGACAAAAGAGAGGTATTATTTTTTTAAGAAGGCATCTCTATCTGGATAACTCCACACATCTGACAGACCAGCTTATACTTTTTCAAGTGTTACAAAGTATTTTATTTTTTTGTCCTATTGTTTTTAACTTTGTCTCAGAGAATCTCAGGGTTCCTTTGGGTCATGATATAAAATTATTTTGTCGTTGATGTCTTTTTACTTTGCTACAGAAAATATACCCTGTCTCTATAAATATTATACCTACAGATAACACACCTTGTCTCCTGCAGTGACTCTGGGAGCCCCTGTGGGGCTGCGTTCACTGTCCCAGAGCAATGAGGGAAACTAAAGAGCACTCCAAAGGCAGCAGAGCTCAGTGAATGCAGCTGCAACTGCTGACCCAAGAGCTCCAGCCCATCCAGCCACGGTCTTCAGCTCCTTCTGCCCAAAGCAGACTGGGTTCAGCATAGCTGTGACTGCTAATTCAGTGATTTAGTTCCCCTGAATTTGTAAAGCGACTTGAAAAATACTTTCAGCCTCAAAGGAAGCCAAATCCTGCCGAGGTTGATGTATTCAGAAAGCCCTCTTCATGTCACGACTGAGATCCTTCTCGAGTGCTTAACAAAATACGTATCATAGAATTATGGAATGGTTTGGGTTGGAAGGGACCTCAAAGCCCATCCAAGTGCCACCCCCTGCCCTGGGCAGGGACACCTCCCACCACA
>JAHREE010150361.1:0-16070 GCA_033628505.1 Tringa tobata | reverse complement strand
CAGTGACATGATAACAGCATGCAGGTTCAGACAGTCCTTCAAGGGGTCCTTTGTTCCATCTATACTCCTGTAGTGTCTACCTGCATGTAGCAGCCAGCACGCTCTTGGACACGGCCCAAGTTATACAGTCTATTGATGCTACCACATACCAGTGGCCTTGGACAGATTTGGTGCTCTGAATTTATCAGCTCTTGCAGATTCAAGAGCGTTGTCAGTCTCTGGAGCTTCTCAGCTGCTGGGGGACTCTCACAAACTACCTCAAACACAGACTGTTCTTCTCTTCTGCCTGTGGTTTTCTGGTGACTGTTTCTCCATCCACATTCGTAGGTACCACGAGAACCCAATGTGCACTCACACAGAAGGGGACTTCTTCCCGAGTTCAGTAAGAACAGAACCATAGCACTAAATCTTTGTTACATTTTATTTCTACGTGGGTGATATACATTAGTTTTTCCAAGAAAAAACAGGGGTTTAAAAATGTTCAAACTCCTTAGATGGAACGTGCTGTCTCTTAGCTCGGAGAGAGACACAGCAAGACATGCACACTGACAAAGCTCCCTGCAAACAGTAGCCTCTTTTGGAAAATCCAGGTAAAAGAAAAACATAGTTTAAAGTCTTGTAAAGCCCCTGAATGCAGAGTCCCTCCTAACCCGTCCTGTATGGACAACCGTGCAGTCAGCTGCTAAGCCAGGAAGCTCTTACTACTGAAACCTCATCTAGCCATACGCTGTTCTCACTTGCCCCAACCATCTCTCTCCTGTTTTCCCCTCCTCATCTACCCAGCCCACCTAATTACTCTGTTGACATCCTTGGTCCTTCCATCCCACCCAACCTCTCTCCATCAGGATAGCTGGAGTTAGATCCTTCTAGAGGCACTCGAGCTGCCCCCGGTCTTTCTTTTCTCAGCTACACACCACTTACCCCCTCAGCCTGATACAGAGATTCCCCTTCAACCAGGAGGAGCCCAAGCAGCAGCTGAACTCTACAGCAAAGCAGAGACACATCTAGCCCACAGTACCCGTGTGGGTTTTCAGGGAAAAAATGATTCCTTCTATACTAACTGGCCAACTCCAGCTGTACTTGCCCCAGTCTAGTGCCTTCAGCTCCTCTATTTTGGTGGCTTTCACAATGTATCTCACTCCATACTGTGAGAGTGTCTCTACTTCCCAAATCCCGTGCGGTTTGGAAAGAGTATATTTTGATAAAGGAGATTAAAAGAAAAGAAGGGAATTAATTCTCCTCAAAAGAATTGAGCCAAGAGGCTGACACAGCCCACCCGATGTAATGCACACAGCAGCTGAGAGCTCAGTGCTACCAACCGCCCCTCTGCCGAGCAGCATCTGCCTGGGGACACGCCACCAGTGCAGCCAACCACTTCTCTCACCCCATCCTGGGAGACACAACCCAGCCAGCCAGGCCAATCTGGGCCACCAAGCCCCAGGCAACACCTACTCTAACTACAAAGCCAACCCATGATGCTTGGGGACCACCAAGTGGCCTTTTCCATACCGACAGGACTCAACTGGGCAACGCTGGTGCAGCCCGTGACACTGCTGGAGGCTGCTGTGGGGTCACACAGACTATTCTTTGTGCCAAAACAGTCTCGATGCACAAATTGTCCGTGATCCTGAGTTTTTTTTTTGCTCTTGCCTCACCGACCCACCTTGCCTTTGTGCGTTTCTTGAAGCCACTGGCGAAGGCGGATCAAGCAACTCTCTTGCATGGGGGTCAGCTGGCCCAGGTACCGCTCGATGTAGTCAGCGTCCAATTTGTCAGCTGGAGGGAAGAAAAAGAAAAAAAAAAAGAAAAGAAGAATTCAGAGGAGACTTGGCATAGCCAGAAAGGAGATGTGCAGTTACTTCTTCACATTTGGGTTATGATTTACTGGAAGAACACAGAAGCCCTCATTTTAGCTGCCTGAGGGAAGTGAGTGATATTCTCACGGTGATCAGGGCAGGAGGACACAGACAGCACGAAAGGTATCACAGCCAGATCGGTTCACTTGTCTCTTAGAACACAAATATTTCATTCAACCCTGAACTGCTCCAGCAGGAGCTTTAAAAAAACAAAAAAAACCCCAACCACAACCCAAAAAACCAACCAGTAGCTCTGGCACTCATCTCATTAACCACTCCAAGACCTGGGCACTTAAATCCCCTGGTGTCCTAAGTGTCTTAGGCACAATTCCACTGACAACAGGCAGCAGATAGCTGAAAACCGAGCTGTTATTCTGCCTGTGGACACCAGAGGGAAAGGGAGAACAGCACTACCATTTCTGACAGCAAGGGAGGTTTTTGGCAGGAGAAGTCCCTGTGCATACCAGCAGCTCAAGGTCCCTCCAGATCAGGACAAGGGGTTGGGGTCTGCCAGGGTTCAGGAACAGCAGCAGATGTGCCACCTGAGGCTTGGACGGGCAGATGCCACCAGGGAGAAGGCGGTACCCAGAGGGGAGCAGCACACAGGAGACATGCAGGCACACGAGGAGGGGGACCTGTGAGCTAGCTCTTCGTCAGGCAGCATTTTTTTTTTTTTTTAACCATTAATTACAGAATAAGGGCTGGACACCCACAGGATATGCTGCTGCTGACTGATAATGCAGAAATTATATTTGATAAGCGCTACGCCCCCATCAAACCCCCAGCACTAGCAAGCTGGGGAGCAGCCCCAGGGAAGCTAATCACTTCCTAAACATGAATATAAGCAGAAAAATAACAGCTAGTCCCCACTTCTGCTATATGGGATCTGCCACTCTTGGATTAACCTTAATCTCAAAGCACAGGAACATTTCTTAGTCAGCTCCTCTGTGGATTTCAATCCTTTTTCCAGATGGACTCCAATCCACAGAAGGTACCAGAAAAGGTCTGGTGAGACCAGAACCAAATAGATCCAAATTCCAAGCTTTTTGCCTCGTTTACACTCAGCAAAACAAATGCTGTCTTTCCTTCTGAGGAATGACAACTTGTGTTTCTAATACCACGGCTCCAAATGAAAAGACCCCTCCTATTTCTGTCACAGAAGAATTTTATTTAGTCTAGAAGATATCATCAGATCAACACACGGAAAGATAAAGGCCGATTCAGGCCGTTTGTGCAAGAAATGCACGAGGCAACATTATGTGAGTTTGTCTTGGCTTGATACAGGGGCAAAAAACATCCAAACCAATCCCCAAGAACGTTAATTTTTAAACAGCCAAAGTAAATTCAGTTCCAGCATAGTCAAGACACCTGTAAGTTTCTCCAATTTAAAGTATAAAATACCTTAGAGGGCAGATCAAAACCAAGGTTTTTTGTCTAAGCTCAAATAAAAACATACAGCCTGCACAGTTTTTCTTGGCGCTCTCGGGTGGGGGAATAAAAAAAAAGTTCCATTGTTTGTGTTTTTCTTGAAGAAAGAAAATAACTTTCCCTCCTCCCCACCCACAATCCAGAAGAAAAAACCTCATGCCAAAAAAATAAATAAAAATAAACTCATTAGTCAGTGCTACTGGAGGCATTTAGATGGCCAGCAGCTGCTGCTGCCCCGACGTGGCATACCATCAGGAACGACAGCCTCTGCTGTGGGGCACGAGCTGCCACTTTGCTCTTTGGTACTTCCAGGATCCCCACACTCCGGAGGTTCCTCCTCAGCAGCGTGTCCAACAGCTGGGGGTCTCTCCTCCTTCTGCCCACACACCGGGGGAGGCGTCCAGCGGGGGATGAAAGTGATCCCTTGGGAGATCAATTCCTTCAGATAGTGTTCAATCACTTCCTTGCCCTGAAGGGGAAAACTCTCATTAGGAAAAAACCAATCCCATCTGCCCGGAACCAGCAAGGTGCAAAAGAGTTTTCCTCAGGACAGATGACTAATACTGTTAGAGAAATCATAAAGAAAGAGGGAAATAGTTGTCTCCTTCCATCTGCATGACCCTGTTGGTAATATTTCAGTATTTCAGAATTTCAGCAGCATACAAATGGTGAATTATAACACTGGCCAGGCAAATTCTAATGCTACGGATGCAAGTACCATTATAACACTTTTATCCCGTTCTCCTGCTCCCAAACCATCAATTAGCTGCCCAGTTCCTCTGCAGCCCAGAAGAAAAGGCCAACAAAAGGAAGCACCTCTGCCCAGGCTATTGCAGAGACAGCTGCTGGTTTTTGCCCAGAACTTTCTCTTCCTGCATGAGAACAGAGTCCCCAGTGTGCGAGGAGCCTGGCACCCACAGCACCCACTGCGATCCCTGCTCCCTCCCCTGCACACACACATTCCAGACTGTTTTCTCGCTCGCTGCACACTGGCTTTTTCTTCATTTTATTCTACTGAGGGATTTCAGAGACATACACAAGTATATAAAACTGTAGCGGGTCTATTTTACAGAAAACAAAATCCAGGCACACCGAGAGCAGGCGTTTGATTTTGCTTTTACAGTACAAAGGGAAGCCCATCTCACCCGCTTGATGTTGGAAGTATACTGCTTCATGGCAATTTTTTCCACCGTGCTTTCAAAGCCAAAAAATGACTTGATGTCCAGAGATGCAGACTGTTCAAAGCAAGTCCACTCTTCATTCTCAGGGTGAACCTAAGCCGAAAGACACACACGGGGTTGGACAGCAGCAGATAATTCACAGTACTGCAGGGCCCTCGCCCCTGGAACCAAACTGGCTGTTTCATCTGCAGAGTTACAGAGTGAGAGGGCAGAAGAGGCTTCCTACAAGGCAGAAAAAGTCAGATGAATTCTCCCAGGGTAATAGAAGCACATCATGAACTGGGCATATGGACATTTGTGGTTGACCCGGCATTCTTCACAAACACAAGGAAATCAAGATTAAACCTCATCTCTGTCCCAGCACAACTGAACGGTAACATTCATAGCAGAAGTTGCACTAAAATAGCAGTGAGCCTGCCCACTGGAAACCATCATGTTACAGAAAGACGGGGATGGCCTCTCAGAACCTGCAATTAAACCCCCTACATCTGCAGCAAAGGAAGAAGAAGAACAGGTTTCTTTTCTAGTTTTGGATAAGAAACTCGGCCACTGAATGTCAATTCCCTCCCCCCCCCCAGACATGGGGAGACATGGCAGAGAAAGGAGTTTTCCCACTGTTGGTTCAATATTCACCTTTCCTTTCCATCCATTTCCCCTCAGTTACTCTATATACAGTAAATACATACATAATCTTTTCCTCTTTTAAACTTAACCCTTTGCTGAGAAGGCTCTGCCTTTTCTCCGTAGCTGCTCTTCACAAACTGCCACGAGAGAAAAAAATTCCAGCCCCCCAACAAAGATAGGAGCTCTATAAAGGACACAAATTCCCCCAGGGGAGATATTAAGTCACTGCAAGAGCAGGATCATGTTTCTCCAAGTTGCTTCAGAGAGCGCTGCAGAAAAGGAAAGATGAGAATAAACCTGTTTCCGGTGCGCTCTGGCAGGGAAAAGGGAACTGGTAAAAATAGAGCAGGGAAGCATCTTGAGGATGCAGGCAGCCAGCTCCCGCCCTGTTCCAGGAAAAACGCTCCCCTCCGAGCCCAGCTCCCGACGTTTCCTTCCCAAGGACACAAGCTGGAGGCAATGCAGCCAAAAATCAGCAAGTGCAACAACGGCTGAGCCATTCCAGAGCTGACCTGGGAGCGCTTCAGATCTGTCAGCGCCTTTCACAAGGATGGAAGTTTGATTTACTGTAGTTTTTAGGAAGCCCCACGGAGCCACCAACTGATCTCTGGCTCAGGAAACCCCCTCACCATCCAAAACATTAATAGCTTTTCAACTCTTTGTCTTGCTTGAAACAGAAGCCATGTCCAGTATGCTCCCTCCCAAGAAGTTGAACTGTTGTCCAGTTGCCAAAAGGGCAGGTAAGTAACAGGATCTGGGCTTTTGTTTAGGGAACAAAAAGCAATATCTGATTGCTTCCAGAAACAGATGAAGCTATTTAATGGTGACTGAGCCCTAATAGCACAACTACAGCGAAATGGGACACTGTTGCTGAAGATGCAGCCACAAAGGGAGACGTCTCAGGCCACAAATAAGGCTCAAGACCTTTCTCCAAATCTTTAGAGCATGAAAATCATGACAATGCCTTAAAACTTTTGCTTATTTGGGGGCAAAATTAATTGCCAGACTTCCCTCTGGCCCTCATCATAATAAGTATTAAGGGTTTCCTTCTGAATATCCAGATCTAAATACATGCCCAAGCTCCAGATGCTTTTATGAACTTGAATTTCAACCAAAAAGAAACTTGGGGAACACCAGCAGCTCTGAAGCACCATCTGCTCTTGCTCTGGGGCCTACCACCCCAACCAGAGAATCCCAATTGACCCAAGAAGGTTTCTAAAGCCTTACAAAAGCACTGGACAAAAGCCTGCAACCTGAAACCAAACAGCTTTTCCAGTCCTAATCATAGAGTATCTAATCACGGAATGCTTTGGTCCAGTGTTCAAATTCATTCAAACAACTTCAGTCTGTATTTAGTGCTTGACTTTCAAGACTTCCTTTGCAGGGAAGAAGGAAGAAGGCACTTACTGAGTAGCTGCACGTCTCGAGGACGACAACGCGGTTGGCAAAAGTCTCATTGTGAGCTTCAATACGTAGAGTTCGCTCTTTCCAGTTCACTGTGTTTTTCTGGATGAAGAAAACATACTCTACCCCTGCAATCTGAGGAGGAGGGGAAAGAGGAAACTTTAGGAGGCTTCATTAATCTTAGTCAGGCAAAAACCCCATGACTCTGCCTCCCACTTGCCTTCTTCAGCAGCCGAGGAGCATCCACGTTCAGTTTGCAGCTCCGCTCTATGATATGTATGGCTCCGTCGTCACTCCTGGATTCGTGCAGGATTTCACTCCCCAGGAAGACTGGGATCTCTGGACACGTAGGAAAGCGCTTCTCATAGGCCTGGAAGCAAAACCAAAGTGAGTTCCAGCTTCTGGCTAGGATTAACTTTAAGTCCTTCCGAATTAATTAATGCCCTTATAGTGAGAGTCCAACAAAACAGACGCCCTTCACCTCTGGGAAAAGGGGAGCCAATGCAGGGGCTGAAGTTAAAACAAAATATTTATGAAGAGAGCTGGCATCCGCTCACGTCAGTCATCAAGTTAAGCATGTCTTTATATAACTCTTCTTTCCACACAAATTAGAAACAAAAGCTTGTTGTTAAACAGTACTGGGAAGGGACTCCTAATAACTCGGACATTAGGAACCTGGATCTTTGGCAACCACAGATCTGCTGATTTCTACTAAAGACTTCACCCAGAGATAACACAATTCAAGTCAGACATATGGCCTCTATGAAGAAACTATTTAATAATATTTAATACTCCCATGCCTTAAAACTGTGATGTGTCAAACAGTTGTCTAATTGCCTTAGGCTATCAAGTGTAAGACCACCAATTACTGGCTACTCACTTTGCCCTGATTTATCCATTTCTTACACAATTCCATCCTGGTTCTGAAATCTTCCTTGATTTAACTAACCTTCATCCCTCTGAAAAGCCTTTTTATCAGCTCTAGTGAAAATCCATCTTTCCACGGCACTTGCAGCAAACAAAGTAAACTTGCATAAATGCTACCTACTGTTGCTCCTCTTTCCCAAACTTCTCCATCTCTCATTATATTGCAAGATCTTTGCAGGATGGAATGTTTGCCTCAGATTTCTGAAAAATGTCTTGCACGTTGGGATGCTATTGGAAATATCTAATTGGAGCAACACTAGCTCATGCTGCACAAGAAGCTCAGGATTCAACTACAGGTATGATGGGAGGAGAACCCCTGCTCCCTTTTCCACTGTGCTCTGAGCTTCATCCCTTTGGTGATAAGAATTTTTTGCCGTCATTCCACGGATGAGCCCACCCTCCATGAACTTCTGCCATCTTCTGCAAGACACAACCTTTTATAAAGCACATAAAATTACAAACACTCATGAAAGAATTATCTACCGCAAAAGAAAATATTCATGTGATAATGACCAAGATCAGCTCATTGGCAGCACATACACGGTGCCTTGGGCACGCTGAGGGGTGGCCACGTTCTCCACCACCCCAGCGGTTCGAAGG
Organism: Tringa tobata; assembly: GCA_033628505.1. Lineage (NCBI taxonomy): Eukaryota > Metazoa > Chordata > Aves > Charadriiformes > Scolopacidae > Tringa > Tringa tobata. Next base: position 8,050 of record JAHREE010150361.1, on the reverse strand, counting down.
CTGGTTGCCCCTGTACGTATTCGTGAACCCTGGTGCTGTGAATAATACCTGCTCTTAAAATAGCTCAGGCACTTAAGGACACATTCCATATCTCCTGCTCCTAGGCCTCTGAACGGAACAGAAGTTATTTCAGATTATCTTACTGCTCTGGTGTCGGGAGGGAAGCGCAAGCAGACGACCAGTGGGAGTTCTGGCCATAAACAAAACACAGGTCTTCAATTCATCCTCTCCACGTCCCTGAGTAATCATCTCCTTGCTTTGCCGCGTTTCTCAGAGAACTTCCTGTATCTGTGAGGCCTCCACCTCAACTTTTTTCTCCTGATCGCATGAAAAAGCTAAAACGTTTTCGATAAATAGAAAATTTCTCATGGCAAGTGACTGTGCCCAACACCAGTCCACACAACAAAAGCAACCTTGTTGCTTTAAAAAGCTTGATTTGTTAGGATGGGAATCCACAGATGGTCATCAGGCTCTGCCACGGGATGCTCCCAGCTATCCCCTCCTGGAATACTGCCCTCTTCTCAAGGGTCACAGAGGATAAGGCGAGGTGTCCTTTATTACCTGCAGTTGCCAGCATGTTAATCTTCTCAGGCAAGTTTAATACTTTCTACTTGTGCCTCCATCCCTCCTCTCCCAATCCTCCAAACTCCAACCTACCACACTGTGCTACCTTAAGGTCAAAGCCTTTACCCTCTTCTCCCTTCCTATTCTTTTCTATTCTACTACGGGCATAAAATCATAGAATGGTTTGGGTTAGAAGGGACCTTGAAGATCATCTTGTTTCAATCCCCCGCCCTGGTACAGGACACCTCCCACTAGACCAGGTATCTCCAAGCCACCCATTCTAGGTTACCAGGGTCTCAGCATTCAGGCAGCGAGAGCTGTGGACACCTTTGTAGGCCACTGGAATACCAGAACATTTAGCAACTATTTATGAACTGTTTGTCCCATTCCACTCCTTCCACGTGCCCTCATCACACTTGCAAGAAGTGTAACTGGAAACCCTGCCCTAGGAGAAGGCTGCCCCAGTTAATCCCATGACTTTGGAAAACAGCAGCTCATACATAGGCCAGACAACAAAGAATTACAGAATGGTCGGGATTGGAAGGGACCTCTGGAGATCATCCAGTCCAACCCCCTGCCAAAGCAGGTCCATCCAGAGCAGGTCCCACAGGAACATGTCTGGAAGGGTTTGAATGTCTCCAGAGAAGGAGACTCCACCACCTCTCTGGGCAGCCTCTTCCAGGGCTCTGCCACCCTCACAGGAAAGAAGTTCCTCCTCATGTTGAGATGGAACTTCCGATGTTCAAGTTTGTGCCCATTTCCTCTTGTCCTGTCCCTGGGCACCACTGGAAAAAGGCTGGCCCCATGCTCTTGACACCCACCCTTTAAGTATTTATAGGTGTTGATCAGATCTCCCCTCAGCCTTCTCTTCTCCAAACTAAACAGACCCAAGTCCCTCAGCCTTTCCTCAGCAGAGAGATGTTCTAGTCCCCATATCATCTGTGTAGCCCTTTGCTGTACCCTCTCCAGCAGTTCCCTGTCCTTCTGGAACTCGGGAGCCCAGAACTGGAGCCAGTGCTCCAGATGTGGCCTGACTGGGGCAGAAGATCACATGACCATGATACCAGGATTTTCATGTGGTTGACAGGAAATCGCAAGTCCACCTAAATACCCCTAAAATCCCACACCTCTGTTCCTCTAAGCACTAGGCCCTCTTTATCCTCAGCTACACAGCACTGTTCCCTTCGCTGTCTCGACTCAGGCATGTTCTCCATCACCCCAGGCAGGTAAGTAACCCCATGTGTTCCAGGCCTCCATGTTCAACGAGCAAGGACTAACCACAGGAAGCAAAGGTTGAGTCAACACCATCCATTTCTCTGGGTCAGCATTAGGGCTGGCTAACCTAAATACTCCTGGGTTCCCACAAATTTAAGAGGTGCAAAGCAGCTCAACTGGAAGAAAGTCCCAAGTGTGGTGCTCTCAGCTTCTCATCCTCCATTCTTTCAGGGGTGCAGCTGTGCCAGGAACATCTGAGAGGGAGTTTGCGGAGAACCTTGAGCTGATATTCCCCTGACAGGAAACAATAAAAGCACAGATACTCTGCAAAAGCCTCACTTCAACATCCTCACCAGGAGCACCAAGCTGGAAGTGCATCCTCACCAATGAGGGACCACAACAGCCAATCTGGTGCTCCACGCACCCCACTGAATCCAGACATCTCTGGCTCCCATTTGAAGACAAAGTCACAGATCCTCAGCACACAGCTCTTTCTTTCCCTGCTAAATAGGCACTTGACCCACCTGGAGATGGGCTTCCGAATGAACTGTCACTAAACCTAGCAAAACCAAGACCAGGACAACTACTAACAGAGTACAGTCACTACTTCAGCACAGGAAGGACATGGAGCTGTTGGAGCAGGGCCAGAGGAGGCCCCAGAGATGCTGGGAGGGCTGGAGCCCCTCTGCTAGGAGGGGGGCTGAGAGAGATGGAGGGGTTCAGCCTGGAGAAAAGAAGGCTCCGGGGAGACCTTCCAGCCCCTTCCAGGCCCTCAAGGGGCTCCAGGAAAGCTGGGGAGGGACTCTGGATGAGGGAGGGGAGCCCTAGGAGGAGGGGGAAGGGTTTGACCCTGAAAGAGGGGAGATGGAGCTGAGATGTGGGGAAGAACTTGTTTGGTGTGAGGGTGGTGAGAGCCTGGCCCAGGTTGCCCAGAGAAGCTGTGGCTGCCCCATCCCTGGAGGGGATCAAGGCCAGGTTGGAGCAAGCTTGGAGAAACATGATCTGGTGGGAGGTGTCCCTGCCCAGGACAGGGGGTGGCACTGGATGGGCTTTAAGGTCCCTTCCAACCCAAACCGTTCTAAGATTCAGGCAGCTAAACAGCATCCGGAGAATGAAGAAAGGTCAGGTAGGAGAAGCCCATGTCTACACAGAGACCTGGTGATATAATTAAGATGACAGGCCAAACCCATCAGCTAAAAAGGTTGAACATTTCCATATTTGAGAAAATATCAATGTGGGAAAGAGATTCTAGTTCTTTTGCTAATCTTCTTTGCACAACAACTCTAAAAATACGGCAGCCAAAGGTGCCTGTCATCATCTGAAGGACAGCTGAAGCACCAGCCACAGTGAAGTTGTACCATTAACATGCCTGATCTTTCATCGCTGATGGGATGGAGCTATCAGGAGAGAATCCAGCTTTCCCACCCAGCATCCTCTTACCAAAATCTGTATCTATATATAGCAGTACCTTTTTGCTCCAATAGAGGAACTGAGGGAAATTAAAGACAGAAATATTCTCATTATTTTTTTTTCAAGCCATTGCCAGACCTAGTTGTTATTTTCTTCCTTCCTGTGATTCTGCAGAGTACAAGGTGAACAACAGAACATCCCAGGCAAATGAAAGGCACGGAGTACTTAACATTAGCTTGTTTTAATATTTGGGCTGCCAATCTGCCTGCATCTTCTCCTCCATCTCCTCGCCGCAGGAACGGCACTGACCAGTATTTAGGAGCCACAACTTGTCTTTCCTTTCTTTGCCTCTCCGTCCCCAGAAGGAATTGTCCCTGCAATTGTGCCACTGCTTTCTCTGCAGTACATACCCACAATATCGTGTTCAGACAATCATCTTGAGGACTGAAGTCTTGAACGGGAGCAAATATATACATATATAAAATTAATGGCTCCATGAAGCCTCTCCCTCCTGTCTTCTAACCCCCACCGGGATTAACATGGACAGGCAGAACCAGAGAAGACTTTGAGCACCTCCTGTGCCTTCCCCTAAATCAAGTTGTTTTTTCCCAGATTTCTTATAAAAGAATTATTGCAAAAAGTAGTGCAATCATGTGGGGTTTTTCGTAGTGGCTTGTACACATGTGAGCAACATACAAATGTCAATTAAATCTTTGCAGTTATGTCCCTCAGACTGAAATTACACATTAAATCTCACGGGAGACCTGGGTGAACACAGAGGGATTTGAGATCTGTTTGAACTCTCCAAGATACTTCGCTTGGAAATATAACCAATTGGTTTTGTGTGCACCTAAAGTCTAAAAAAAATAATAAAATTAATCATTTAGATACAGATGACAGTTTGTTGGAATTAAACAATTCAAAAAAGTAGAAAATATATGAAAAAATTCCGAAGTGAAACATTTTCTAGCTAAAAGAATTTAAAGTATGCAGTGAAGTCATAACAGATACTCAAGGTTTAAGCAGTGTCAGATCTTCCTTTCGCACTGAAAGGGAGACAAGGGAAGTTTGTGCAAGGCTGCAGTGCACGTGTTCGGGTGAACGTGCCACCAGCACAGCCTGCCCTGTGATCCCAAAACTCCTCAGCACGTCCTGGGGTGACACGGGTGGCCATGGGGACTGCCACGGAGGGGGCTCCCCAGCTGTACCACCCAAACCATAGCAGAGACAAGGCTCTGCATCCCAGCCCAAGACCCCTCAGCGCCACAGGAGCTGATAAATGACTAATTACACCCAGCAAGGACTAATCAGCACTGATACAGCTGACTCTGAATCCAGTAAAGAGCACTTTGACCCTGCAGTCTCCTGGGAGATGCATCTGAATGGTTTTACCTACTGGCTGGCCAACCAGTTTATGGGGCCACGAGTGGGACAGATGAAAACACCTGGTGAGAAGAAAGTCTTGGAGGACAATGCAAGGAAACCACACTTAAGCGTCCTAAATTGTTGGTCAAATACACAATAACCGAAGAAATGCATCTGTGAGAAGAGATTGCCCTGAAGGTCAGCCAGATGTCAAACAAGAAGTTACACAAGAACACAAGCGTCAAAACCAAAAAATGACATTCTAAAAGCTCACAACCATAGAGAAAAGGAGAAATTACTCTCCTCTATGTCACCTGCTTAACCCTTTCCCCACCAGAGTACAGAGATGCTCTCCAAGTCCTTCACCTCGCTGGTACCGAGGTGCTATAGGTATGGAGAGCGCAAGCGTGGTCCTCCTCCCCGCTCCAGTTTAATCTCCTGCAGACTGGCAATAGCTGTCCCGCTGTTGTTTCCTGCACCAGCCAGGGAACACTGCTGGAGGGCAGGATCTTCTGTAACAGCTACTCCTGTTCCTCCTCTGTGGGTTTCAACAGCCTTTTCTAGCCAGTGACCTTGAAATCAATTACACAACAGAGGCCTCAGGAATCCAAAACAACAGGGACATCCGAGCACTGAATTACTACATGAAAGAAAACACCTCAAAACCCACACTCTCCTGCACACATCCAGGCTCTGGGCAGTTTCCTCCAGCCCAGCCTCTGCTGGGTCCTGAGTGGTTCCAACGTGAGGCAGCTTTTGTTGGATGATCTAGTTTCATACCTTAATACCCAAGAGGGGATGTTAGCCTTCCAGTCTTGGGGCTGCAAACCAACTCCCAGTTCTGGCTTTCCCCCCACACCAGTCACTTCTCTAAGCCAGATGACTTCAAGCTTCTCACTAACACACAGCAAATGGGCAAACTGGTTTGGATTCTCCCCGTCGGCACGCAGATGGTTCACAGAGTAAACATCCAGAGCTCGCGTGCTAAATGCTGCTGCCCATGAAATCACACAGAAACACACAGGGCTATTTTGGAATAGCGGTTGGCAGGAAAACATCCATCTTCTACTTGATAAGTGATGCTCTGAAGTGGCTGCCCAGCCATCACGTCTTTAGGGTTTGGTTGTTTGGGCTTTTTTTTTTATGCTGGTAGAGCTTCCTTAGTGACGGCATCACAGAGATCTGCTGCTTCAGATTCAAGCAGGAGCACAGGAACAGAAAAACTATGGACTGACTCCTGTACGATGTCAAGATGAACTTGAGAGGGATCTTCAAGAGTGTAAAAGCTCAGCTATTGGGGAAAACTTTTTAGTGTAGAACACCTGAAGGAACTGTTATTCACCTGATGTAGACAAACTGTTGTAGTCATTATTATACGAATGTTACAAGGATAAGACTTCATCCTTGTGCTAAGAGCTCAAACACTTCAAACTTCCATGATCAAACACAGAGTTTAAATCTGTATTAATTAGCAAGATTCCTTGAGGTCATTTTACAACCATGTGCAGTTTGTCAAGATAAAGAAGAAAAGGTACATCTATGTTCAGATGAGTTGGAAATGAGGAGGAGACACAATATCAAGGCACAAGTAAAGATATCCAGATCATCATTTGAAAAGAGATGAGGAGAGCAAGATAAACCCCTCGTGACTTTTAAGTAGGAAGTGGAAGTGTTTGGACTAGCTTTTGAGCAGTTCTAATGATACATAAATATCAGTGGCTGGAGAGGTGCCTGGCAGAAAAGGACCTGAGGGTGTTGGTTGACTGTTGGCTGAACATGAGCCAGCAGTGTGCCCAGGTGGCCAAGAAGGCCAACAGCATCCTGGCCTGTGTCAGGAACAGTGTGGTGAGCAGGACTTGGGATGTGGTCCCCCTGTACTGGGCACTGGTGAGGCCCCACCTTGAATGCTGTTTTGGGCCCCTCACCACAAAAAAGACATTGAGTGGCTGGAGTGCTTCCAGAGAAGGGCAACGGAGCTGGTGAAGGGTCTGGAGAACAAGTCTTGTGAGGAGAGGCTGAGGGAGCTGGGGGTGTTCAGCCTGGAGAAAAGGAGGCTGAGGGGAGACCTTCTTGCTCTCTCCAACTCCCTGAAAGGAGCGTGTAGAGAGGGGGAGGTCAATCTCTTCTCCCAGGTCACAGGCAATAAGACAAGAGGAAACAGCCTCAAGTTGTGCCAGAGGAGGTTCAGATTGGATATCAGGAAAAATCTATTACCCTGAAAGCCTTGGAATGGGCTGCCCAGAGAAGTGGTTGAGGCACCATCCCTGGACGTATTTAAAAGATGGGTTCACATAATGCTTAGTGACATGGTTTAGTGATTTTTATTTTTTTTTAATCAGAGTTAGATTGGTGGTTGGACTAGATGATTTTAAAGGTCCCTTCCAACCTAGACAATTCTACGATCTCTCTCCAGATTTTGTCCTTTTAGAAAAAAAGTAATCATTTCATCTTGCAGTCCCTCCTCCTACTTAGTCTAACTGCTGAAGGGAACCACAGGGTCCACATACCTATTCACCAGACACAATAATATACCTCCTGTGCAATCACTAGAACAGGTACTTTGCTCCTCACCAGCCGTGGCAGTGCAAAACAAAGTACCTGTGGAATAACTGGTAGCAGGGAGGGATCAAATGGATTTTTGGGGTGGAGAAATGCTTCTAAGTCAGGGAAAAGGGAACTGCATTTTGAGAAGGTGCAGAGCATGTGCAGAGAAGCAGAAAAAGTTTTTGAGGCCTGAGAAAAAACACTTTTGCTGGAAAAAAAGAAAAAAAAATTGCCAGTGAGGAGTCCACTGGACCACAGTAACCAGGCTGGAAACATTGACCCAGTGTTATCTCTGCCTGGCCCACAGCCAATAATTTGCCTCATTTCTTCAGCTTTTGGTGAAAGAAACAATTGAGGGAGCAGCAGCTGTCTATTACAATACAGGCACAACTGAGTGACACCGCAGACCTCCTAAACCAAGCCATGAGCTGCAGCTGCACAAAGCTAACTCAGGAAACTACCAACGTGCCCGACCTCCTGTCTGAGAAGAAACAATACCCCATTCGAGCTCTTCTGCTACAGCTTTCTCCTCACCTTACCAGGGACAAGAACTTGGTGGTGGAGCAGTTCAAGTCATGACAAGAACAATGTTTGTACCTTTGCCTTTACAAATAGCTATGAAGTGATGCCTTCTCCAGGAGCCATGGCCAATTCATTGGACAAATTTGTCATAGCCTGTAGCAGAAAGAGACACCAAAACACGAAGGCAAGGAAGCAGATATCTCAGGTGACTAACACCGTGAAGAGCAAAACACAGCAATCAAGTGTCACATCACACACTCACTGCTCAGTGAATCACCCCCAAATCAAAAAGGCTGGCTTACAGAGTAATGCCTAGTTGGAAGGACAACTTGTCCTTGCCAGAAGGTGCTGTGAGAATTTACACAAATTGACCATAATTCAGGGTCAAACAAATGCAGGTCACTGTGCTGCACAGTTTAAAAAAAAAAAA